>JAOWBW010001832.1:61787-183932 GCA_026119855.1 Campanula takesimana
CTCATGGGAGCTTGTCTCGATATGGACCGAGTTGCCGACTTGGAGCTCATGGGAGCTTGTCTCGATATGGACCGAGTTGAATGTTTTGAATGGGTCGTTAGTGAACCCTTGTTGATGAATCCGTTAGTGAATCTGTTGATGAAATATTGCTTTGAAGTCTCGTGCCATTTGGAGTCCACACTTGACTTTTTTGGAATTGTGGGGTACGGGCACAGTTGACCGCGACCAGAAAAATGTTCCTGCTGGGGATGAAATGTTGAGATTGACTCTTGAGGGGGGTGTGGCACCCGTGACAGAACTTAAGGAGTTCGGAATTTTGAAGAGGACAGCCTACTTTTGAGTATGAGTTTCTATCCTACTTTCGATTTTTGACATGCCTTAAGGGCGACAGAAAAAGGTATGCCCACCTGGGTGTCCGAGGATCGGGACAGTGTCTTGATTTAGGCTGGAGATCTCTGACAAGGCCCTTTTCTTGAAGCGATTTAGACCTGGGAGGCGTGCCCTTCCTATGTAGGCTTGGGACGCGCGCGCATTTCAGACTGCTGGCGGTGGCGGCGCGCGTCTAGGAGGCGGAATTCTGGGCTTGACATTTGCTGACCAAAAGAGCTCCAACAGCTATAATATCATCTTCTGTTCGACCACTTGATTCTCACAGCTCCTTTCTCTGCCATTTTTGAACATCATATTATTGATTAACTTCGCTTGTGATCAACATTTTCCATGGCTTCCAATTCTTTCGCCCTTGATGCCAAGGTCGTTAGTGCGTATGAAAAGGACTTGGGCACTTTTGTGTACTCTT
This sequence comes from Campanula takesimana, assembly GCA_026119855.1. Taxonomy (NCBI): domain Eukaryota; kingdom Viridiplantae; phylum Streptophyta; class Magnoliopsida; order Asterales; family Campanulaceae; genus Campanula; species Campanula takesimana. The sequence goes on from JAOWBW010001832.1 coordinate 62,587, forward strand.
TCAAGACCCATCCCAAGAAGGCCTTCATTGAAGATTTCGGGTTCCGAAATTCCTTTCACCTTGCGGACGTTGAAACCGGATTGGGATTTGTTGAGAGCTGCCGCGGCTTTCTGGGATTGCGACAGCCTACTTTCAACCTTTCAGCTAATGAAATGGTGCCGACTGTTGACGATTTCGGGCCATCCTTGGCATGCCTTTGGCCGGTCGGATTGCCGTCCCTAAATATCACCGTGGTGCCGTCGACTCTGGGTTGAGTTACTGAATCTCCCTGTTGAGATGTGAGGAAGATGTTGCATGGTACCGTGATTGACATAACTGAGTTGCCGATGTTCTTCAGTTTACACTCGGAGGACCCGGTGGTTCAATCTTTCAAAAGAATGCCATGGCTGTTTGTCTCTTCAGCGAAGTACTGTTTGTTACACCTTTCGGGACTGCGGACGCGCAGTTGGCTGAGATTATTTTGCAAGCTAAGGCCAGCAATTTAGTGTAATCCCTCTTATTGTAGGGGAGACGTTGCACGGCCTTGATGAGTTACACAGGACGGGCAAGATGTGTCGGGGAAGCCCTTGCTTTTGACCATATGGCTCGGGAACACTTCAAGATTTATTCCCCGGATGGTGATTTGTCTCCTTTTGCTGTTCATAGGAGGAAGTTGTTGATCCGTGATTTATCTAAGATGATTGGAAGAAATTCTTTGCCTCTCGGGTGACCGTCGATATTGAGTGGTGTCCTCTTCTTGGGGTCTTCATCCTTTTGTGGAATGGACTCGGGTTTTCAGCACGTGGTTGTACCCGGTTTGAGAGATTCTTCATTTACCAGCCAGAGCGGTTCTGCGGCAGTTTGGTCGCCAACAGACAATTCCTTTTCTGAGGGATGGAATGCTTCGTCCAGTTGCTTACATGGGTCCTGACTCTCGAGTTAGCTTCAGTCGGCTTGGGGGGAGATGACCGCAATCGTTGGGCTTTCGCTCCTCTGCATCGGGGGAGTGTCTTCCTTCCCGAGAGCTACTTGGATTATTTATTTGGCACCCTTTACCGTGGCATCACTTGGGTTGATGTGTTTCGTGCGAGTTGTTGGGACAGGGTTTTGAGCCTAGCAGCACTTTGAGATATAGGGAGGCTGCTGCTGATTCGAGTAACATTCTTGCTGACCCTTTTGGTACTCCTTTGGATGACTTTTATGCAAGGAGGCGTGTTGCAACACAGAAGTTTCGGTGCGCATTAGTGCTCCTCCGTTACGCAAGAAGAAAGGATTGAGAGACGATCGGGTGGTCCTTTGAGAGCTAAGAGAAAATTGGATTTTTCTTAGTACCCTAAGAGATTGCAATTAGACCACTTTGTTTTAGGATTTAATATTTTGATGTCTTTTGTTGCTCAATAAATCCGTTGTAATGGTTTGAATAATTCATTGAATGAATAAAAAATTGCATTTTGTTATTTGAAGTGAATTGGTATTTTTGATATGTTTTAGACCGCACCCGAAGGTTGCCTACGTTCCTCCAGTTGGGAGGCTCAGGTCTTCGTAGTTCAAACAACAAAGACCATTTTTTTTTTTTTTTTTGTGCACCCTGTTTTTTGCCTAGACCGCCCTTTCGGGTTTTCAATCTAGCGGGCTTCTTTTTTGCACGTGCTCTAATTTTTGCCTAGGCCGCCCTTGCGGGTTTCAACCTAGCGAGCGATTTTTTTTTTTTTTTTAAATGTTTTTTGTTTATTAAGCGTAGAACCTCTTGAGTTTGTCGAGGTTGACCTCCTTTGGCAGCTGGTCACCATCTAAATCCACGAGCCGGACTGCACCACCGCTTGTATCTTTTTGACCACGTACGGACCGATCCATCGGGGTCCCATTTCCCAGGGGATTCATGGCATTAGGAGGATGTTTCTTAAGACCAAATCTCCCACATTGATGTTTCGAGGCTTCACTTTTTGTTGAAAGCTCTCGCCATCCTTTGCTGATACGCCCTTGTGCGTTCGAGTGCTCTTAACCTTTTCTCATCGAGTAAGGCTAGTTGTTCATATCGACTTGCATCCAGTCGACCTCGTTGACTTGATTCTCGAGGAGGACCCATAGAGATGGACTTCAAGTTCGATAGGGAGTACGGCTTCAGAACCATAGACCAATGCATAAGGAGTTTCTCCTGTTGCGGATCGTATTGATGTGCGGTAGCCCCACAATGCTAATGGTAGCTTTTCGGGCCAATCCCTTCCTGTTGAGGCCATTTCTTGACGATGGTCTCGATGTCTTATTTGCTGCCTCGACTGCGCCATTGCTTGGGCCGGTAAGGAGATGACTTGTGCTTGGTGATCTGTATTCCACCAAAAGTGCATCCATTTCCTTCTCAAAGTGAGAGCCGTTGTCGGAAATGATTTCATGAGGCACGCCGTATCGGCACATGATATTATCTTTACAAATTCGGCCACTTTCTTGGCGTTGAGGGTTCGATAGGCTTGTGCTTCGACCCACTTTGTGAAGTAGTCGACTGCCACTAGGACGAATGACTGCCGTTGCTCCCGGCAGGATGAACTTTACCGATGATGTCTATCCCCCACAGAGAAAGGCCAAGGTGTGACCATGTTGTAAAGTTGTGAGGGTGGAGCATGTTGTAGATTAGCGTGGAATTGGCACTTGGCACACCTTTTGACTTTCTCGATACAGTCTCGTTCCATAGTGCTCCAATAGTAACCAATGCGAAGTATCTTCTTGACTAGCATAAACCCATTCATGTGGGGTCCACATTCTCCTCGTGCACTTCACACATTATCTCTTGAGCTTCGGCTCATTGGCGCATAGAGATTGATCCCGTCGTGGTGCCTTTATAGACTCGGTCCCCAATCAGTACGTACCGAGAGGCTAGAACCTTTGCAAGCTGCTTGAGACTTCTTATTGATTTCTCTCTCGGGGTAAGTGCCGTCTTTGAGGAAGTTCATGATATCCGAATACCACGGAGAGTTTGTTTGAACCTCGTTGATGATCTCGATACTCATGCAATATGCCGGACTGTTCCTTCTAGCAATTTTGAAAGGCTTCACCATTTTCCCTTTGGGCATTTCGACTAATGAAGCTATAGTGCCAGTGCATCGGCGAAGCGATTCTTATCCCTTGGTAGGTAGTTGAAAGTGATCTCTTGGATTGTTCAACCAGTTCTTCAAGGTGCAGACCATACTGTTGGAGAGTCGGGTCCTTGGGTTCGCCATTTACCCGATTGTTGATTGATAAGGAGCAAAGAGTCGCCGAACACTTCTAGTTCCGTGACGTTTCTTTCGAGAGCTGCTTCGAGCCCTCTATGCATGCTTCGTACTCGCAATATTTTGGTAGCTTCGAATTCCAGGCGTATGGCAATGGGAGTGTAGATGTCTTTGGATCGACAAGCAATACTCCTATACCAAAACCGTGCTTATTGGCGGCGCCATCGAAAAAAGTTTGCCACTTGTCTTCCTCGGTTGCAGTACAAATTAAATGCTCGTCGGGGAACTGTACATCTTCCCCCTTCACTTCGTCACACAGGAATTCGGCAAGCTGGTCACTGAACACTTTCCCCCTGACGGTTTTAGTGTGACGTAAGTGATATCATAGCCGGCGAGCATGAAGTACCATTTGGCTATTCTTGTTGACATGAAAGGCTTCTCGAAGATGTAGCGGAGCGGGTCCACCTTTGCTACTAGCTTGATCGGAAAAGCTTCCATATAGTGTTTGAGCTTTTGAGTGACCCAAACCAATGCTTGCAGCACATGACTTCTCTAAGACAGAGTAGTTCTTTTTCGCCTCCTTGGAATCGGCGACTGACGAAATAAATGGCGTTTCTCCTTTGGGACTCTCCTTGTTCTTGTGCTAACATAGCCCCTAGGGCTTCATCATTGATTTGGAGATAGAGTAACAGAGGTTTCTCCTTGTGCGGCGGAACTAGAACAGAGGGCACGTCAAGTAATGCTTTACTTGATCGAAGGCTTCTTGGCACGCGTCGGTCCATTCTAGAGCCACATTCTTCTTGAGTAACTGAAGATTGGCTCGCACATGGAGTGAGTTGGTGCACAAACCGACTGATGTATTGTAGTCTGCCCATGAAACTTTAATCTCTTTCTGCGTCTTTGGAGGAGGCATGTCAATGATTGCCTTGATTTTGGAGGGGTCTACTTCGATTCCCCTTTCAGTGACCATATAACCAAGAACTTTGCCTCGGATAACCCCGAATGTGCACTTTGCAGGTTTGAGCCTCATCTTGTGTGACGAAGCCTTTCGAAGAACTTGCGGAGATCGATTAGGTGTTGACCATCGGTTTCCTTTGGAGTGAATGATCATGTCGTCCACATAGACACTCGATTTCTTTGTGAATCATATCGTGGAACAAGTCTGTCACGGCTCTTTGGTAGGAAGCCCCAGCATTTCTTACCCAAATGGCATGACTGTGTACAAAAGGTACCCCACGGCGTTGTGAAGGCTGTCTTATGTTGATCTTCCTCGGCCATAAGAATCTGATTGTACCAGCGAACCCATCCACGAATGAGCGAACCTCGTAGGCAGCAGTGGAGTCGACTAGCATGTCGATATTAGGGAGTGGAAAATCATCCTTTGGGGAAGCTTGTTTAAATCCCGGAAGTCTACACAAACTCGAACCTTGCCCATTCGCCTTCCTGACTGTCACAATGTTGACTAACCATGTCGGATACTCGATGGCCTTGATGAAACCCACACTGAGGAGCTTCTCAATCTCTTCTTTGACCTGCAGAGACCATTCTGGCTTATCTTTCTGAGCTTCTGTTTTACTGGCCTGGCATCTCTCTGATCGGAATCCTGTGCCTCCGCTACCTTTCTGTCTAAACCCGGGCATGTCTTTGTATGACCATGCGAACACATCCACGAACTCCCGTAGTAATGCAGTCAATCTGTCTCTGTCGTCTCCCTTGAAGAAGCTTCCAATCTTGGTTTCTTTTGGCTCTTCTTCGGTACCCAGAGTAACAACATGCAATTCTTCGTCAGCCTTTGGACCATTCTCGCCACGGCTACGGACTTGTGAGCAAGTTTATTTAAGTATGTTGTGTTTTTTCGTGTTCTATTTCATCATAATTTGAATCGTTATTAACTGTTTGTTAAGTTCATTATTAGTTAATTCATCATTTATGATGTTTGCAATCTCGGGTACTCAGAAATATCAAATTTTTCATTAGCAAGAAGGAAACACACGCTCGGCTATGGCCTCCAAATCCTCTTGGGTGAGGGTATTAGAGACACTCTCGGACTCGAAAGTAAGTGTGAGCTGCTCTTCCTTTGTTGCTGTGCGGGGTATGCAACCCATTTCTTGGACTAAGAATCCTCGGATACCACGGGCCCTTTTGCTGAATACCAATTGTTGATCGGCTCGGAGCTTGGCGGGATCTCACTGATAGTCTTGTTCATGATGACGGTGTCATGGATGGCGTTACTGGCATTCATTCATCATGGCAAGCTCTTCAAACATGGAGGCTAAATCTGTCAGCTCTTCCCCACGGTGATTTCTGTCTCGGACTCTATAGTTATCTTCCTTCCCCACCATTCACGGGGCGACATGGGAGTTGGTTCTCTTTCGGATTTCTGGATCTCACAATCGGAGAAGATTTCGAGACGGGCTTTTTGACACCTTTATTGTTAACCCACGGCTCGGGAAAGATCATGTATGGAACGTCTTCCCCTTGGCGGACAAAATAACCATTCAACGTCTTGCGGAAAGGCCTTAGATTAGGGACTTCATAACGACGGCCTTCTTTATGAGCTCGGGCCTTTTCGTTCTTGATTGCTTGCTCTTGTTTCAAGTCTTCTTGGAAGGCTCATACCCCAAACCGAATGCGCTCTTGACAAATGGGACTTGCACGGGATGCAGGATTCCTTGTTGATATTTCCCTAAGCCTAAACCAGGGAAGTAGTCCATATTCCTCATCATGCGGAGGACTTTGTGATTGCGGGGGGTCCATGATCCGTTTCCCCCTTCTTTGTCGATGGCGTTGATTGAGACGCCGGAGAGAGTGGAGTCTGGTAGACCATGCTGAACTTGGTGGACGGGCTCACCTTTTCTGTGGATAGTGATGTTTTCAGCCATTACGGTCACTATTTCGTCACCATTTCGGATCTTGACACATTGGTGGAGAGTTGATGGTACGGCATTAGCACTATGAATCCATGGTCGACCCAACAGTAAGTTGAACGAGGCTGGATATCAAGTACTTGGAATGGAACGGACATGACCATGCTCCCAAACTCAATGTCAATTTCGATCATACCCATGACTGTACGGGCGGTGCTGTCATAACCTCGGATTACTTGAGTAGAAGGCTTCAAATCAGAATCCTTAAGCCCCAGTATGCCCATGATCCTACCAGGCATGAGATTGAGTGCGGAACCACCGTCTACTAAGACTTTTGAGACGGGCCTCCCCCTTGCTCGTACCTTGAGGTAAATAGCTTCGTTGTGGTCGGAACCAAACGGTGGAAGGTCCATATCGGCAAAGGTGATGACGTTGCTAAAATGAATGTGACCAATCATTGCCGTGAGGTCCTCGGGAGTAGTATCGGGAGAAACTGATGTATCATCGAGATTGCGGATGATGAGATCTCGGTGTTTCTTCGAGGATGCAATAAGGTCCCAAATAGAGATGTTGGCTTGAGTTTTCTTGAGTTGGACAAGTAGAGGATCTTCGGGAGGGTTGTGAGCTTGCGGCTTTTGAGAAGAGGAGCTCGGTGCGGAAGTGGAAGGGTTGCTCGCTATGACTCGACCGGATCGAGTTAGCATGTTGACGTTCCCATCTTGCTTCTTTTTCCTATTCTCTAGTACTTCCCTCATTACCTCATCATAAGTCACTACATAACAAGAATTGTCAAGTTTATTCATAACATTGGGGCCCCCATTCACAATTGGGATTGAATGGGTGGTCCCCTCAAGTTCTCCTATCTCTATTACATTGACATGCTCGTCATTAGCCACTACAAATTCTTTCTTATCTATGAGATCTTGAATGACATTGCGGAGAATGAAGCAATCCTCGGTGGTGTGGCCACTATATTGGTGGTAGCCACAATATTTGTGGTGAGCATGATTGGAGTTGATCGTCTTGGGTTGGTACCCTTGCACGGGTGTGACTTGACCCTTTGCCTTGAGGACCTCGAACACTTCGGTTTGAGTCATGCCTTGGAGAGGCGTGTAGACACGGTCACTTCGGGACTTCTTCCCTTGAGGTGGAGGAACCTTTTTGTAATTCCCCTTGTCAATAGTGACGGCGTTGACCGAGGCCTCTTTTGTGGAGTTGGAAGCGGCCTTGTAGCGGTAAGTAGGAGTGGTCTTCTTAATCTCCTTAAGCAAGTCATCCATACGTACCCCCGCCTCATACATTTGGGAGAAGTCGGAGTAGCAAGCCCCACTTAGGTGAGTGCGGAGATCAATCTTGAGACACTTGAGAAATATGTCCATTTGCTCTTTTGTGTTCGGCCTCTCAACAATTTCAGAGAGTTTGTCATTCCATCTCCTTGTGAAGTCAATGAAGGACTCATTGTCTCGTTGAGTAGTATTCTCTAGCTCTTTCCTTGTGGGCCGGTGAGTGGTGTTGCCTTGGTATTGGTTCTTGAAGGCAAGCATGGCGGAGTCCCAATCAAGATGGACAGTGAGCGGGAGAGTAGCATACCAATCTTTTGCCGCCCACTCGAGAGTGAGAGGAAAGCATTGAGCCATCACCTTGGTGGAAACCTTCTTTGGAACCATTGCCCAAATATAAGTCTCAATGTGAGCCATAGGACAAGAGTTGCCCTTGAATTTGCTTATGTCGGGCATCTTGAACTTATCGGGAAGAGCGGCCATAGTACTCATGAGGATGGATGATTGATAAAGGCTTGTGTCGGAGCCTTTCCCCATGTTGAGCCCATTGAATTTTTGGTCGATGTAGGCCATGATGGAATCCACCATTTTGGGCTCACTGTTCTCGGAACTTGGTTCCCCCATTTTCTTGGTGCGGGTGTTGACATAAGGACTCTTGAACAAACCTCGGTCCATTCGGATTCATCGTCATTGTTCTTGTTCTTTCCCTTGGCAAGGTTGGTGAGCTTTTCTTTCATTAGTTCCATTTCGACCTCGTGGGCCTCCCTTTGGCTGTCGAGGTGGGATTACCAAATGTCATCTTTGCTTTGTGCCTCCTTGTTAAGGGTGGATACTTGCTCTTGGAGGAGTTGGACCATAGTTGAGAGCTGTTCGAGAGACATGGTGTTGCTGCTGCCGGTCATGGTTGATGTTGGAGCTGTTGGAGTGATCTCTTCACGGACTAACCGATTTGCTGAATCCCGGTAGACTTTGTAAGTACCAATTGAACCTATATTGCAGAAGAGGCCCTTGTCAGTCTTGAGTAATACTTGCGGTCCATGAAGAGGCTTAGAACACACGGTTGGGCACACGACTCGAACCACATAAGAAAAGACTCTTTTTTTTTTATAAGTCGGAGGGAATGAATCCCTTTTGGGGTTTCTAAGAAAATAATGGAATCGTCACACTAGTATATAGACCATCTCGCGGTCCCATATACTCATCGGATTCCATCGCGCTTGTGAATCCTACATGTATCGGGATTAAACTAAATTAATGTAGTAAAGCATACATGCGGGGACGAATTTTTATTTTCGTCCAAATAACCACTTTTGGGGACGGATTTTTATTGCGTCCCTTTCAACAAGTTGGCATGTATGATTTGAAGACATTAGTTTAGGGAAATCTCGGTACATGAAAACCGACTTGAGTCACGGAGTGTTAGACCCTAACTAGAATTGTGTGGTTTGTGCTCGGCTTGAATATGAGGCTCAAAGGTCACCCCCGGCATGTAGTCTTGAACTACGCCACGGGCTGAGGTTTACCGCTTCGAAAGAGCCAAGGTCTGGTGGAGCTTGAAACTTTCTAGGACGGGCCTCGACGGGTTTGGGGTTGGACTTGTGCGACTCGATAGTGAGCAGTTCATAGGAATATGTGCATGTAGTGTGAGGTCTAACATGTGAAAAAATTTTTATTTTATTTTTTTATTTTTTTTCGAAAAGAAAGAAAAACACACAAAACACATAAGCACATAAAATTACAACTCCCGAATCACCCGTGTGACCGGTAAATAAAACACAAAATTAAAACAGTCCGAGGGTTCAATTCTGTTCTGATGCAGGCAACTGTGCCCACACCCCACTGTTCTGCTCAGTCACTGAAACCTGTTTCTGTTCTGGGAACCAACCCAGAAGCGTGCGCCTCTGAGTGCTGATGTGGGACGCGCGCGCATGGCGCAATGCTTATGGGAGGCGCGCGCTTCTGGGGAACACCTGTCAGAATGTCAGACTTTGGACTCAGGGGATTGCCCTGGTCCTATGTTCATATTGTAACCCCTGCAGAAGTGATTAGTGCAGAATAATAGAAGAAGAAGATGAAGAACATGAAGAAGTGGGCGATTCTGGTTCTTGATGCGGGATGCGCGCGCCTTAGGCTTAAAAGGCCAGACGCGCGCGCCTTAGGCTTAAAAGGCCAGACGCGCGCGCCTCCCCCATCAGGAAACAAAATGCCCAGAAAAGATGTAGATTTCGATCAGAACGCAAGTTTAACCCTCAATTAATCCCCAGCGGAGTCGCCACTGTAGATACCCCGGGGAAACCACGGCTTTAGGCTAGAGCGCGTGAATTATCCTAGGATGTCTAACTTGATTTTAGAATTGTTTAGAGTCGCCACCTATGTTTTGAGGAACATAAGAAAAACCTATTGATTGTAGCCTAAGTTTAATTACGAAAATAGAGATTCTTTGTTTTGAGGTCCGGTGGTTAGATTACGAGATGGGAAGTACCGAAACACCCATCTCGCCCAACTTAAGTTGGTCTTGCTTGATCAAAATCTACATGAATGAAAATGTTCTTCTTGTTCTTCTTTAAGTCATAAAAAGGTGGTTTAAAATAGGATTTGGAATGTAGGAGATAACTCCTTAACCAACCTCAATGAGATGAGGTGATCATTAGAGTCATGTCCCAAAATGATTTGGGTGATTGCATATTTGATTAAAGTAAAAGAGAGAGGAAATGAGGTAGAAAAGAAATGAAAAGATGGACTTTTACCTACAATTTGAAGAACTTCAAATGTTGCTTGATGAGATCCTTGGAGAACCTTTAGAAAGTGATTTTTTGTCTAGTTTTCGATGATTTTTCGATCCTTAAAAATGCAGGTAAAGAGAGGTTTTTATAGGTGAAAGAGGGGTGTTTTTGGTGCCAAAACTCAGTCACCAAGAAATCCTTCCCGGGCAAAATCCTGTAAATTGAGCAAGGGAGGGAATCCTGGCCAGAAATCTGTAACTGACGCCCAGAGGCACGCGCTTCCTGCTTTGGGGGCGGGAAGCGCGCGCGCCTGGCTCCTCCTGTCGGAGGCGCGCGACTCAGAGAAGGAAATTTTGACAGAATGGACTAGAAAGTCAGCCCTGTCATTCAGTTTAGTCCCTGGACTTAACGAAGTCAGTCAGGAACTTAACGGAAGTGACAGAAACTAACGAGAAACGCTTAAAATGGGGAGAAACACAAAATCAAATGTGCAATCGGGGTGAGTGGTCCAAGGCGGGGTGTCTACAGGGTGTTATAACTTTGAGCGGTTTAGAAACTAAGTTTTCTTGGAAGATAAGGTTAAGGTAGAAGTTGGTGGAGTTATGAGTGTGATGTTGACGTCGAGTGTTCCTCTCTCCTGGTATATCAAGTATAAGATTGATATTAATAGTGTTGGTCCCCTTGGGGTGAGTTGGTTTGGGAATCGAGAATGCAAATCTGATAGCTCGGGCATATCTATTTCGTAAAGTGGACAACGTTTTGTGCTATGTTCGCCTGATTGTTATCATTCATGGATTTATGTTGAGGTGTATTCTCGAATACGGAACTACGTGATTGTTACTAGTATATATGGGATGATTTGGTTATGTCACCTATGCGAGATATTGATGAGTTAAGTGGTATGGTTCAGCTTTCCGTGTGTTACAAATTTCTTGTGTGCCATCGATAGGTGGAGAATATTTCTATATTGGTATGTTTGACTTTGTTTAGAAGCATACTAGGTATATATATATATATAATGTTCAGGTTCTATATTGAAAATCAGAAAATCTTTATTATAAGGTGTGCGGGGAATTTAGCTTATTCTGTTGGCAATATTAATTTTGAAGTCTTGGGTATAATTTATATTGGGGGCAATATGTCGCTTGATCGATAGGGAACTTGGGGTTAAATTGGGTTGTTGTGGTACAAGGTTGTAATGCTAATATTTAGATCAATATCCATATTGTATCGGTTGGGTTATAGGAGTTGAGGATTCAATGAGAATCTTTTGAGGAAAATTTTGGTCACTTTTAGTACATCTCCGTGAATGTATCGGAATGGATTAGTGTGGAGAGGTGTACGATTTGTTAGGGATGATGAGTTTGTTGTAGGAGTTATGATCATTAATGGTGATAAGCGTGTTAAGTTAGAAAGGACTAACTACATTTTGGGAGAGTAATAATTTCTCAATCTATGTTAAAGACATTTTGAAATTTTGGTTAGATAGTGGTTCTATGGTTCTAAATCCCTTCTTGGTGGCGTTACCCGAATTGGATCAAAGGTATGGGAAGAAAGTTGAGTATCAATACTTGGGCATAATTAAGGAATATCATGATTTGGTATTGGGTCAGTCGGAACGTTGCTAGCTAATTGGCTTATTATGATGGTAGTACTATTGAGCCTAAGTATCATTAGGTTAATAAATGTATGCGTGAAAGACTAACTTGGGTTAGCTATTGAAGATTTGAGGTTTGTTGATTTCCTTGGGTATATGAGCACAGATTATTAACTAAAAAGGGAGTTAGAGGAAATCCCTTGAAGATAAAATTTAGATCATTTTCGGACTATTGAGTATTCGTAATTATTTTAGGCTTTCAAGGATTGGAGTGTTATGACGATGATATTATGGCGTAGATTTAAGTGGACATTTTGTATTAAAATTTTGGGTTTATATTACACCACTAGTTTAAGGTGCTACCTAGAGCGAGAGCACTATAATGGGAATCCTTAGAGATATAGCCTTTGGTGAATATATGGGGATGGAAAATTTCTTCGGCCTTTCATATTTTAAAAGCTGATTAAGCTCGAGAGGGTAATGTTTTGAATTTCAGGGGAATAATACTAAGTATGCGATTTACAAATAGAAGTACCTTTGCGGTGTAGTTAAGGTTATGAATAAGGCGAGCTTGAGATATCTCGAGAATTATGTGTGGAAATAATTTGGATTCTTCGATCTTGAGTACGGATTTTGATTAGTAATGAAGATAATGATGGAATGATTCGGTTCAAGAAGTAGTGTCATCGTAAGCATCATTTAAGGTTACCTTGTAGTGGGTTAGATTGGACAATTGAGGAATTTGAGAAATGGCAGAACTATCGTATCCGTACCTATTTGGTCTTTCGGGTAAGTAATTTAAAATTCGGGTCGAATTTTCTTTAAGGGTGAGTGAATGTCACGACCCGAAAACTAGGCTCTATTTTATTAGTAATAAATAATTATTATTTATTTATTTGCTTATTTATTTATTTAATTATTATTTAATTAATAATTTATGTGTGCATTTTATGAGTTATAATAATTCATGTCTAGCATTTTATTTGGGTCATTTGGGTTAGTGTAATATTGTTGGGTCTTAATTGTTAGTAGGGAGTGTAAGTATTTGTGTTGGTTAGTAGAGGAGGGGTTTAAGTGTAAGTTTTAAATAATTTCTCCCTACTCCCTCCCTACTCTCCTCCCTCATTTCTCCCTCACTTCTCCCTCTCTCCAGCACTTCTCTCTCTCTCCCTCCTCCATTTGTGAAGGTAAGTTTTTCTCTCCATTCTCTCTTCATTTTCTTCCTCTTCCTCTCATTATTTCTCATTTCTTAAAACATGAAACTTGTTTAGATCATCGTTAGGATCGTAGAGGGCTAAAAATATCCGAGTTCCGGCAACTTTGAGAAAATTCAAGTAAGTTACTTTTTTCCCATTTATGTTAAAAATGCTCATCTTTAACACTATTGATGTTCTTGTTGATATCTATGTCATTTTGGTTGAGTTTAGAAATTATTTGGAATTTATTTGGATTTTTGGTTAAAAGTTGTGATGATATGAATGTTTAGATTAAATCTTGATTTGTGTGGTTAAATGTTGTTATCTAGGTCTCCTAGAGGTTTATATGTTGTTTTAGTACATTGTTAAGAGTATTGGAAGTGTTGATTTTGGGTGTTTATGAACTAACAAGATTTTGGGTTTGATTTTGGTAAGAATGTGTTAAAACCCAGCTGATTTCTGCCCAGCCCGACGACCGGGCGCCCGCCCGCCCCCTGCCAAACGCCCGCCCACTTCCCCCTTTTCTGACCCTTAGCTTCTGTTATAATGGGCGCCCGCCCGCCCCTATTCAGGCCCCCGTCCGCCCTGTTTTTCTGGAAATCATATTTGCGTTTGTTTAAGACTAGGTTGTATTTTTAGTTTGGGTTTTAGAGGCACATGAATTGAGTTTTCTTGTCTTTAAATGTTAGGATAGAAGTATATATAGGTATTCCTAAGATTTAGAACGAAAGGAGTGAAATTCGGAGCTAAAACAGGGATTTTTCTTCATGTCCGGCCGAACACTTTATAAAAATTGTCCGTTTTACGTTCAATCTTCCGGAGGCCATAACTTCTTCGTCCGGACTCCGTTTTGGACGTGTAAACTATCGTTGGAAAGCTCTTTTTGAGTACTAAACAATGGTTCTATTGGACGCATGGTTCCAGACCATAATGATTGTTTTATTTTCGAGGTTTAAGATCAAGGTGTAGTCTCGGTCTAGGTTCCATAGTACTATTCTAGTTGACTTAGTTGGGCACCGTGGAACACTTTAGTAATTAAAATTGGTTCCTTTGTGAAAAATGGTGTTATGTAATTTGATCAAGTATTGTTTGGGAATGTTTGGGCATCTTATGATGTGTTCGTGATTGTTCCAATCGAATTGATTTTCGAGTAAGACTTGGTCTAGGTTTTAGGCGATGTCCTATAGTACCTAGAGGGTTGTTATTGAACACCAAGGTGTAGGGTTTAGTCCTGTCGTGATCATGTTCTAATAAGTGTAACCTTTTGGATTCGTTTGGGGTATTTAGAATTAGTTCGTTATGAACGGAGGTAAAGCGTGAATTGGCAATTGGGTACCACGGTTTGATTAACCTTAAGGTGTATTCATTCTGAGTTCCTACTTTGGAATTCCAGGTGTGATGAGATGGTTGAGTTCATAGTCCTAGTACATCCTTATGAGTAAACGTTTAGGATAATTTTGGGTTATAGTCGTTGTACTATTTGTGAGCGACCGTTTGGGTTGTGTTCCTTATGAGTAACTTGTGGGTATCATATTTAGGATGTAATTGGTACGTGCCTTATCTTGGAATCATTATGTTTTAATGGTCAATGTTGTTGGACTCTTTTATGAGAAACTCCTTGTGCTATTGTTGTTGAACTCTTCTTGAGTAATCGTTTGCATCTTTTATGGTGATTAATTGGTATGATTCCCTACTTTGGAATCAATGGTTGTTTATTGTGCTAGTATTTTAATACTTAGCCTTTACTTGAAAGTCCAGCTGGTATTTTGTGTGTGTTTGGGCGATGCGAAACATTATGATGGCACAGCCATGTCCATTGTGATGTTGACCATTGTTTTGCCCCATTATTACCCTCCTCCACATTGGCCTTGGATGTGAGAAGAGCTAGCTCCTTTGTGTGCATTTTAGCTTTACTTGGAGCATGACTTTGTGGCATGTCTCCCGTCCCTTGTGACACTTAATTTGGTTATTGGTTCCGGTACCGGGTTTCTCTTCAGCTTTTATGCTACTATGAAGATGGTTTGTTTGATCGATGGGTTGATTGGTCGCTTCTGACCGGGGTTTTCTCTTCAGCTTTTATGCTACTATGAAGATGGCTTGATGGGTTGATTGATTGATTGGTCTGTTCTGACCGGGGTTCTCTTCAGTTCTTATGCTGCTATTGTGGATTGGTTGATCGGTTGAAGCTGCGCAGCGATTGTTCTATCAGTTTGGTGAAACCTTGGCTAAGTATCCTTTGTTACGTGTTTATTTCAGTCTTATGTATTGCATGATGAGATAGTCGTTATTTCCAACTGGTATGGGACAGTTGGCGATAGGAGCTTTCTCATTTGTTGTTATGTGATTTACTTGTTCAGTTATCGTTGATTTGCATGATATTATGCCATGTAGATGCATTTAGTAACTTACTGAGATTTTATCTCACCCCGTTTCTTGTTTCAAATTGTTTTTCCTTAACCCCCCCCCCCAGGAAAGCAAGTGGTAGCGTTGTGAGGTCCGTTGTAGCGGGAATCTTCTGAGCAGGTTGATCGTATTTGGGATAGTTGCTCTTTGGAACCTTTATGTATTTTATTGTGGGTTCGTAGTCGTTCAGTGTTTTGTATATACGGTTGTACTTTGGATACTTTTGTTAATAGTTGTTCTTGCTTCCGCATTTGTTTCTAGTCTCCGAGTTATAATCTCGTTGAGGTGTTGTTTGATGGTATTGGTTTATAGTTGAATTCACGCGCCCGGTTTGGTATATTACTTTTTGGAGATGTACATTTTGTAATTTTTTTTTTATTTATGGATTTTGAGATTTCCGGGGCGTGACAAAATCACATGTCTCTCATCCTCAGCTAGAGTCAATGCACACTTCCTCATTAATTGAGTCAAAAAAAAATGAAGACGCAAAAGAGATGCTCGCTAGATTGAAAACCCGAAAGGACGGTCTAGGCAAAAAACAGGGTGCGTCATAAAAAAATGAGAGAGTGAGAGAGAGAAGGGAAAGAGAAATGGAGATCCCCGACCTCTAAAGAAGACAAGTTCTACATTGAATCTCCTCAGCAAGTCAATTCACCATCGAGTCAACTTCGGAATTGCAAAAGGCTCGACAAGATACGGCACAATCAAAGGTTGTCTTGGGTTATTGGCATAAGAGAGATTGTTCTTGAATATGCATTTTTGGAGTTCATGTGAAAGAAGGCCCGTCCGAGAATGAGCTCATGATTGATATGGGGTACGAGGTTGCACAAATAGTCCCCAGTGAGTCAATTGGTTTGGGCAGCAAATGGCAACAACGTGTGACTCAGTTTTCAAGCATCTCCAAGCAAGATAAAGGAGGAGATCACTATCAAGAGTTCTACCAAACGGTGCAATACCAAGCCAATTACAAGATAATTTGGGGCTTTACATCGAAAGGTCTTCACATTCCACCATCTTGAAGCTCGCAAAAAACAAGTACATGACATTTGGGGCTTGGCAACCTCTCGAATCTTGGTATCAATAATCTTCTCTTGGGGCTTGCTCACGTCAACAACAAAAGACGATTCATTTGAACGAGTCAAGAGCTGATTTATCTTGGGGATACACGAGTCACTCAAAGTTTGGCATCAAAGGTGTTCAAGGGGCTTTACAATTAGCAACCCCTTATATCGGCATCAAAAGTCTTTTAAAGCCCCATAATCAACAAATCTCTTGGGGCTAGACATCAATCTTCGTTGGGCACAGCGGCGACAACGACAGAAATCAAGCAAAAAGGCAATCCGGACTTCGATCGAACATTACTTGATCTTGGGTTGGCTTTACAAACACACAATGCTTAAAATGGTTCACCCACGAACTAAAAAAAATATATTTCTCACATGTGTACATATTCTTTTCCTTCTAATCTTAAAAAAAAAAAAAAAAAAAAAAAAAAGATTTTTATTTTTCTTTTTCTTGTCTCTTTACTTGCGTAAAAATATTTGCTCCTAGCTTCTTCCCCAGCATTCTCCATCATCCTTGAACTACGCTGGTCTGATTCCTTTCAAGGTATACGTAGGCAGCCTTTGGCACGACCAACCCATCATCAAGAATGTCATCTCACCAACATCTCATCGAAAGCAAGAGCAGTTCATCATCTTCATCAAAGCCACCACATCTCCATCCCGAATCAAGCGGCCATGGTAAGTGAAGGTATGAACATCATTCATTAATACTTTCCTCAAAAATCACACAGCACACAAAAGCAATTTCTCCATTCTCAAAAAATCTCTCTCAAACAATCTCTACTTCCCAAATCACATTACACCACAATCACAATTTTCTCTCAATTTCTATTTCACATCTCACACAAGAACATATATCTGCAAAAGCATACATATAACAGGTATAAGCATTCGACAAATGGATTCACAAACGGATTCAGCAATGGGTTCACAAACGGATCAGCCATCGGATTCACAAACAGATTCGACAAAATGGACTCACAAACGGGTTCAGCAAAGAGTTCACAAACGGACTCAGCCTTCGGATTAACAAACGGATTCATCAACAAGGGTTCACTAACGGACTCATTCAATGGATTCACTAACGGATTCATCAAGCAGATTCACTAACGGATTCGTCAACAAGGGTTCACTAACGGACTCATTCAATGGATTTACCAATGAATTCATCAAAAGGATTCACTAACGGATTCGTCAACAAGGGTTCACTAACGGACTCATTCCATGGATTCAATAACGGATTCATCAAGCGGATTCACTAACGGATTCGTCAACAAGGGTTCACTAACGGACTCATTCAATGGATTCACCAACGGATTCATAGAACGGATTCACTAACGGATTCGTCAACAAGGGTTCACTAACGGACTCATTCAATGGATTCACCAACGGATTCATCAAGCGGATTCACTAACATATTCGTCAACAAGGGTTCACTAACAGACTCATTCAATGGATTCACCAATGGATTCATCAAGCGAATTAACTAACGGATTCGTCAACAAGGGTTCACTAACAGACTCATTCATTGGATTCACTAACGGATTCATCAAGCAGATTTACTAACGGATTAGTCAATAAGGGATCACTAACGGACTCATTCAATTGATTCACCAAGGGATTCATCAAACGGATTCACTAACGGATTCGTCAATAAGGGTTCACTAATGGACTCATTCCATGGATTTACTAACGGATTCATCAAGCGGATTCACTAACGGATTCATCAACAAGGGTTCACTAACGGACTCATTCAATGGCTTCACCAACAGATTCATCAAACGGATTCACTAACTGATTTGTCAACAAGGGATCACTAACAGACTCATTAAATGGATTCACTAACAGATTCATCAAACGGATTCACTAACGGATTCGTCAACAAGGGTTCACTAATGGACTCATTCAATGGATTCACCAACGGATTCATCAAACGGATTCACTAACGGATTCGTCAATAAGGGTTCACTAACAGACTCATTCCATGGATTCACTAACGGATTCGTCAAGCGGATTCACTAACGGATTCGTCAACAAGGGTTCACTAACGGACTCATTCAATGGATTCACCAACGGATTCATCAAACGGATTCACTAACGGATTCGTCAAAAAGGGTTCACTATCAGACTCATTCAATGGATTCACTAACAGATTCATCAAACGGATTCACTAACGGATTTGTCAACAAGGTTTCACTAACGGACTCATTCAATGGATTCACCAACGGATTCACCAACGGATTCACTAACGGATTCATCAAACAGATTCACTAACGGATTCGTCAACAAGGGTTCACTAACGGACTCATTCCATGGATTCACTAACGGATTCATCAAGTGGATTCACTAATGGATTCGTCAACAAGGGTTCACTAACGGACTCATTTAATGGATTCACCAACGGATTCATCAAACGGATTCACTAACGGATTCGTCAACAAGGGTTCACTAACGGACTCACTCAATGGATTCAACAACGGATTCATCAAGCGGATTCACTAACAGATTCGTCAACAAGGGTTCACTAACGAACTCATTCAATGGATTCACCAACGGATTCATCAAGCGGATTCACTAATGGATTCATCAACAAGGTTCACTAACGGACTTATCCAATGGATTTATTAACGGGTTCATCAAGCGGATTTAGCCGGCAGATTTACAAACGGATCATGCCACCTCATCAATCAACAAAAGTCGCTCAAACAGGGAACGCACCTCTATCTTTTGCAATTTAAAATTCCTGATTTCATTAAGTCTTTGCTTCCTTTTCTTTTCTTTCTTCTTTGTCGATGTCTTCACCGGTTGTCTTTCTTTCGTCGACGAGTTTTGCTTTGCAATCCACTTCACCGAGGGGCTCTGTAGACACCCCTCCTTGGACCTCTCACCTCGATTGCATACATAGTATTTTTATTTAACTTATTTTCATTGATTTTTGTTACTTCAGTTAAGCTCCTAACTGGTTTCGTTAGTTTTGGGGCTAAACTGCATAACAGAGTTAACTTTTAGGGTCATTCTGTTATTCTGTCCTTTTCTGCCGCGCGCTCGTCTCACCCCAAAAGCTGGACTCGCGGGCTTCCCATTTTGGCAGTTACGGACTGCAGCCTTTTCCCTCCTTTTTCTTGATCACAAACACCTCTTTTCATCACATGTTTTATTCTAGCTTTAAACTCTTTTTATTTGTAACCTCCCAATCCCATATTCTTAGCCTTCTCTTAAAAATAAACATTTTCTTTTGTTTATTATTTTATTTATCTTATTTTTTATTGGTCAATTCTATTTCACATGGATTGATCATCCTTTCCCTCCTATTTTTACCTATAAAAAGGACCTTCTTGGTTCATTTCAAAGGACTCCCTCTTGACACAAAAAAGGACCCAATTTTTCTTATCTACAAAAACTATACACAAGTTCTTGGACTTGAAATTTCTTCACAAAGACACTATACACAATTCTCTCAAAAATTCTCTTTACAAGAATTCTCCCAACAACAACTCAAGCATCAAAACTCTTTTCAAGTCAAAGTTTTAAGTCATTTTTCTTAAGGTACAACTTTACTTCTTCTTATTTTATATATGTCTTTTTAATGTATGCAATCCCCATCAATGGGACATGACCAAATAATCACTTTACTACATTAAAGTTGGTTAAGGTTATCTCCCTACATTTCAACTCTAGTTTAATTTACTATTCTTCTCTTAATGTAATCTTTATCATAAATCAATCAATAAAACAATTCTCTTTTGTAATTCCCCTTTTCTTTATATTATAACTGTTACCACTTTTCACATATTAAAATAAGGACATTTAGCATTAGAACACCAATAGTAGCAAGACACCCGTAAGCGGGGCGGAGTGGGTGTTTAAGTACTTCCCACTCCGTCACCTAACCCCCGAACCCTTCTCTTCCCGAATCTTTGGTTTCGTAACATAAAATAGGCTATTTATAGGTTTTTCTTATGTTTCTTTAAAAACATAGGTGGAGACTCTACAAATTAAAACAAATTAGACATCCTAGGATCCTTCCACCGCTCTATCCAAGTAGTGGGCTCTCCCGGGGTATCTACACAAAGATCGGAGAACCTGGCTGACATGTTGACCAAGGTTGTGAACCTTGATAAGTTGAAGCTATGTATAGCTTCAATAGGGCTTGGAGAATAGAGGAGGAGGAAGGTACAACAAGTAACGAGGTGAGCACAAAGGCACTAAGAATGAGTTGAAGATGGATATGGGTCTTATATTCTATTTATCTCTAGGTGGGAGGTTGTTGAACTAGAGGACCAACCGAATTAGTTATCAGAGACGAGGGAAGAAAATCAGGGTAGTACAGACTGAGTGAGCGACCGTGCAAAATAGGGGTGTGTAGCCATCCAAATTGTCAGGTTAGTTTTAGGGCCATTTGTAACATAAGTGGGAAACCGCACAAGTTAAGATGTACGGCCGCACACTGGCGGGGAAACGGGTTGGGCTGAATTATTGCATTTTTGGGATTCCTTCTTTGTCTAGGGTTTGGAACTTATTCCTAGGTTAGTATATAAGGTGGATTCCACCCCAAAACTCATTTTAACTCCATATTAACATATTATAGTGCAAGATCCTGGCTTGATAGTGCCTACAGATGTAGTCAAAAATATTGACGAACTGGGTAAACAATTTTTTGTGTTCTTTTGTTCTTTCGCTTTAATTATTCGTTCTTTTTTGTTGAGTTTGCGTATATTATTCTTGCAATCTGTTAGTTTGGAGGTTCTATACCATAAAATAAACGTGGGAGAAAAAGAAAGGAATCTTTGCCGCCGCATTCACGCACCACCACCACGCCAACACCGTCGGTCGCATTACTTTGATTTCTGAACTGAATTGTGAGACTTAAAGGTACGCTGATTTGTCCATATGAAATAATAAATACTTTTAAATAATCTTAAATTTCAAACATATAGATATTTAAATTTGTCCATATGCAATAAAATTATTCATCAATAAATTCATAACATGGATTTTATAAATTGCAAAATTTATTTCTAAATTCTACCACTTCATCAATTTTTTTGGATCCTATTTTCTTTATTCTATAGAGCACGATCGTGTAGCTAAAAGCTTTACGACCGTGCTCGACAGCTGATTCAACGATTTGTTTTGCATCTGCACGTGGATTGCACGACTGTTTCCAGGCGTGCCCTACAGTGTACATGATTTGCACGCAGATCGCACGTGTGTTGCATATCCGCAATTTATCAAATCCTGATCCATTAAGGATTCAACTATTCATAGTGATCAAATCATTATAAACATACCCTAAGAACAAACACGTTGTTCTTCAAGAATAATCAATTCAATAATTTTATTAAAGAATTCGATGAACTGATAAATATATCAAACATATTAATCGTGTAATTAAAGTCTAGTTCATAACCATATTATATCATATATATTTGTTTCTATAATGAATCACATAAACCACAATATTTTATAACATATAAGTCATCCTAGATCATATAATCGCATCATATACTTAACATGATAATTTAAAATAATCATCGTTGCACGTGGCTTGGATACCACTGTTAGGTATTATATAAACATGCGCAGCGGAGGTATCATATAAACATGCGCAGCGGAAGATAGACAACAAAACGAATAGTCGAGCCATAAATCCATGCAAGATGCATATATTAAAACATAAGAACATAGTGTAGATACCCCGGGAAAACCACAACTTGACTAGAGCGGTGAATTATCCTAGGATGTTTATTTGTGTTTTAATTTGTAGAGTCGCCACCTATGTTTTAGAGGAACATAAGAAAAACCTAATGTTTATAGCCTACGTTTGATTACGAAAACAGAGATTCTTGTTTATGAGGTTCGGGGGTTAGGTTACGAGATGGGAAGTACTTAAACACCCATCTCGCCCAACTAAAGTTGGTGTTGCTTGATCAAAATCTACATGAATGATAAAATGTTCTTCTTAATCTTTGATGATAAAAGGGTGGTTTTGAAAGGTGTTTTGGAATGTAGGGAGATAACTCCTTGACTAGCTTCATTGAAGTGAAGTAGTCTTTGGTGTCATGTCCCAAAATGTTTGGGTGATTGCACTTTGATTGAAAATAAAAGAAAGAGAGGAGAGATGAAGTAGGAAAGATGAGAGGAAAGAGTAGTCTTTACCTATACTTCCAAGAACTACAAAGAGTGACTCTTGAGAAATTCCTTGCAAGTATATTTTGTGTATAGTTTTGCTAGTGGTCAAAATTCTTCCTAGAGTGATAAAAAAAGAGTCCCTTCAAATGGTGGAGAAGAAGGGTTTATATAGTTGTAAAAGACATGTTTTTCGTGCCAAAACGAGGTCACAAAAAAATCCTTCCCGGGCAAAATCATGTAAAATGAGCAAGGGAGGGATTCTTGGACAAAAATCTGTAACTGACGCCCAGAGGCGCGCGCCCCCTACCTTGGTGGCGGGACGCACACGCTTCTGACCCCTACGGGCGGAGGCGCGCGACTTCAAGATGGATTTTTTGACAGAATGGACTGGAAAGTCAGCACTGTTATTCAGTTCGGTCCTTGGACATAACGAAGTTAGTCAGGAACTTAACAGAAGTAACAGAAACTAACGAGAAACACTTAAAATAGGGAGAAACACAAAACCAAATGTGCAACTGGGGTGAGCAGTCCAAGGCGGGGTGTCTATAGAGCCCCTCGGCGATGTGGATTGCAAAGCAAAATGTGTCGACAAAAGAACAAAACATCCGCCGAGGACGTCACCAAGAAAAAAAGCAAAGACTCGATGAAAACAAGAATCTTAAAATTATAAGAGATAGAGGTGCGCTCCCTGTGTGAGCAAAGTTTGCTGATAGAAGGGGTCCAGTGATAGAAATCGGCCTACCGTGGCCAATGTTTAGAGTCCGTATAGGGGACTAGCGGGATCCAAGAATCCGTCTGCTGATTTAGAATCTGTATAGGGGACTAGCGGGATCCGAGAATCTGTCTGCTGATCTAGAGTCCGTATAGGGGACTAGCGGGATCTGAGAATCCGTCTGCTGATGTAGAGTCCGTATAGGGGACTAGCGGGATCCGAGAATCCGTCTGCTGATTTAGAGTCCGTATAGGGGACTAGCGGGATATGAGAATCCGTCTGCTGATGTAGAGTCCGTATAGGGGACTAGCGAGATTCAAGAATCCGTCTGCTGGTTTAGAGTCCGTATAGGGGACTTGAAACGAAAGTGAATTTTTTGGATAGACTTTGCTGATAAAGAGGTGGTGATTTCGGTGGTTCACCACAGACCAAATTGTTGTTTTGAAGCTGTATGCTGCTTGGAGTTGCAGTTGACTTTCGCGGGGTGAGGGAACAGTTGACTGCGGACCGAAACAATGCTTTCCCTTTAGCGAGGAAAATGTCGATATTGACTTTCACTTTTATAACCGTCGGAGAGCGGCTGTGTACCAGGAGGCGCGCGCATCGCGCTTAAGTTCAGCATATATTCAGAAACTGCTCATTCATTTCGAGCCAAGTTCAAAAATAGCCCAAACTCTCTGTATTCTGAGTTAAAATTCTGTGAGGAAATCATCCCAAAACATTTTTTTTGTTCATTTGAGACCATTCTATTAAGGAATCATGTCGAGTTCTCATCAAACTCCCCCTTTCGAGATGCCCATGGGTGAAGAAGCCGAGGTTAGGGTCGAGGCTTATGGACCCAAGGCAACTGACTTATAAGTCCCATACTCATATCTCCCACTTTGTTTCTGCGGGATTGGTAAGGATTTCGCCTCTCCTTGTTGATTTTTCGCATTTTGGGGGTATGTCATTGTTGCCCGTAATACTGCTGCAGCAGCCCTTTCGATCATGGCTGCATGTTGTTGTTCTTGTTGATTTGTTGTGAAAGGAATGCTTGGACACCCATTTGCATGCTCACACATTTGTTTGCACATCATGCCATTGCCATGTTGAATTTCTTCATGTTGGGTTTGGCCGTTTTCTAGCCGTTATGCTGACAAATTTTTCTTTGTTACTTGTTTCCTTTCAGAGGTGGAACCGTTTGACCGAGATCCGTGGTGGGGCTCACGCGACCATTTCTGTATGGAGGAAACTGCCCGAGAATGTACAGACTCAGGTGGCCACTACATTTTTCGGTCCTTTCATTACCAGTCTGCCTTCGTTGAAGAATGATCCTGACGTGATTCAGGCTTTGAGGGAACGATGGTGGGACACCACTCACACCTTCCACTTGCCGATGGGGGAGGTGAGTATGACCCCAATTGAGTTTACGGCTCTGACCGGTTTGCCTTTTTTTTTGGGGTGCCGGTCCCTTGTGGTGTTAGCGGGACTGCTAGGACACATGCTGAGTTGTTGGCCCTAGTCGACTGCGAGCTTGTGGTGAAGAACTCCTGAGTGACCTGGGGGAAGTTCCGGACTTATTTTAGAGTCCTTGAGGCTGAGTCTCAGGGAGTTACCGCTGACAAGGTCGAGGCGGTGGCTCGGTGTTTCATTTGGTTCGCTTTGTCCTACACCCTATTTGCGAATGGGGAAGTTCTACCTCTTTATCCTTATTGGACCTTCTGATTGACTTGGATCAAGCTGCTCAATATAACTGGGGTACAGCTGGCCTGGCTGCGTGCTATTGGGGTATGGACTTGACTAGCCATTCGACTCAGAGCTCAGTTACCGGGTTCTTCCTTGCTTGGGAGGTATACTCATTACTCTGCCCTTTTTCTGATTTCTGTCATTTCTGCACTTTTAACTTTTTAACTGTGTTTAATTTCTGCCTTTGTTTCTGTTTGCAGCTGTGGGCCTTCGCTATCCTAGGGATGAGAGATTTCTGGATTGAGCGGGAGGGACATCCCCTGTATCCTGACTGTTCTAGGTGGTCCTACAAGACCAGGAATGTGAAGACTAGCACCGCCCCCATCAGCTTGGTTTCAGCCCGGCAGTATTTGGATGGTCTGAGGCCTGAGTCCGTGTCTCAGTTATTGTTCCCCTGGAGACCGATTTATGGTGGCATAGATCATACTCTGCTACCCACTCATTCTAGATTACTGATGAGTTCGGTGGAGTGCATGGCTATGTACTTGGGAGAGAGGGTGTACTAGCAGCATGGGAAAAAGATGGTGGATTATCATAACCCGCCTAGGCCGGCGGTCCCAGAGTTCCCTCCTTTCTATCCTCGTAACTGGGGAGCACTGTCTGAGGATGATAGGGCCATGTATGTGGCAGGGGTTGATGCTATCCCTTTCATCTATCTTTACCAGGATTATGGCCTTTTTCGGGCGAACCATTTGATGTCGGGCTTTATGTATGCCGATCCTTGGGGAACACAGCCTGCCCCTTTGACCTCTGCGCAGTTCTACCCCACCGGGGCGGGTTATTGCTTTGATCCTCCTCTGCCTCCTTCGTATTATACCTACTCCAAATTTAGGGTTGTTGATGAGTAGAGGGAGATTGTCCCTGAAGATATGTCACCGGAGAGAGAGCCTCCGGCCCAGACTGCTGTGGTATGACTTTTTCTTGCACGTTTCTGATTATGGCCCACCTTTCTGTTCTAGTCTGTCTCATCTCAGTATACTTATGTAGTTTCCTGTTTCTATTATGATAGGTGCCCGTGGCTGCTTATAGGTACATAGGCCTCCAGAACAAGGGGATGAGGAACAGGCTGCGCCATCTGAAGGAAAGAGTCCTGGAGCTTTGTAGAGACATGGCAAACCTGACCAGGGAGGCTGCGGGGACCGTGTCTGGAGCTGCTAGAGGCATGGATCGGGGTGCCCGTGGTATGGGATGAGGTTACAGAGATATGGCCCTTGATGTGGATGAGGCTGTGCAGTCAGCTAGGCAGTCACTGAGTAGGAGCTTGAGCCGCGGAGGTGCTAGTTCATCGGTAAGGATGCCAAAGAGAGCTCGTCACGAGATCGTTGATGAGGAGTCTGAAGAAGAGTCCAATAATGACAATGAGGAGACCGAGAGTGGTGATGAGGGGGATGAGCACTGTGCTGCTGGTGATGGTTCGGAGTGGACTGGGGAGGACGAGTGGCTGAACAATTTATTTTTAACATGTAATAACTTTTAGCACATATTTACAATCCTAGCTATTTTTCTACATTTTTTATGTTTTATTTAGACTCGATCTTAGGTGTCGACTCTTTACAAACAAAATGTGTGCCCAAAGTGTTCCACTTGTTGCGGGTGAATGTTGCTTTGTTGCTGTAGATTCTGAACTGATTGCAAGTCGAAGGCGTTGAGATGCCTGGGCAGTTGCTGAACTGACAAGGGCTGTTCTCTTCTGTCGTCTGTCAACAGTGCGCGCATCTGGCAATGGAGACGGGAGGCGCGCGCGTTTCAGATCCAAAGGGGGAGGCACCCGCGTCTAGGCTGCTGATTTACAACCCCTTTCTTTTCTTAACTGGGTTTTCCAACAGCTATAAATTTGAACCCATTTCGACCAGTTTGGTCACACAGCAATATTCTGCACTACTTCTCATCTCTTTAAGCCTCCAATTCTAGTCAAGAATGGCCCACATGAATTTTTCCTTTGAGGTGAAAGTGTCCATCCCCGAAGGTGAGCAAGTGAAGTCCGTCCCTATTGTGAAGGCACGCCCGAGTGTCTTCGACCGTTTGGGGAGGCCAAATGAGGTTGTTGCGGAACCTTAGAATCCGATCGTTCATATTGAAGCCCCTAGGCCACGTTATTTTTCGAAGAATAAGAAAGGCAAAGGTAAGGGCTTTTTTCCTCATGTGTGGAAGCGCCCATACAAAGTCCCCCATCAAGGCTTCTTTTGACAAAGTCAAAGGGAAAGGGAAGGTGGTTGATGAAGCTCCGTCTTGTCCTAGTGTCTTCTCTCGCCTTGGTGGTTCCAAGAGTGCCCCGCCCCCACCTAAGAAGGTCAAAGGCTATATCAAGAAGCAATGGGTTCCCAAACCGAAGAAAGATTAGACTTTTCTTTGTACCCCCAGATTGCAATTAATAGACCACTTGTTTAGGATTTAATGTTTTATTTTATTTTATTTCTCAACAAGATCCATTGTAATGGTTAAAATAATTCAAGAGATGAATAAAAATTGCATTTTGTTAGGACATGATTGGGTAAAATTTATTGTTTTAGACCGCACCCGAAGGTTGCCTACGTTCCTCTTGTAGAGAGGCTCAGGTCTCCGTAGTTCAAACAAATGAAGACCATTTTTTTTAATGGTGTTTATTTGTTAAGCGTAGAATTTCTTGAGCTTGTCGAGGTTGACCTCCTTTAGCAATTGATCACCATCCAAGTCTACGAGTCGGACTGCACCGCCGCTTAGTATCCTTTTGACCACGTAAGGACCGATCCATCGAGGTCCCCACTTCCCAAGGGGATTCATGGCATTGGGAGGGTATTGTCTTAGGACCAAATCTCCCACTTTGATATTTCGAGGCTTCACCTTCTTGTTGAAAGCCCTTGCCATCCTTTGTTGATAAGCCCTTATGCGTTCAAACACTCTTAACCTCTTTTCGTCGAGTAGGGCAAGTTGCTCATATCGACTTTGCATCCAGTCAACCTCGTTGACTTGGTTCTCGAGTAAGACCCGTGGAGAAGGAACCTCGAGTTCGACCGGGAGTACGGCTTCAGAACCATAAACTAATGAGTATGGAGTTTCTCCCGTTGCTGACCGTATTGATGTGCGGTAGCCCCATAATGCTAGTGGTAATTTCTCAGGCCAATCCCTTCCTGTTGAAGCCATTTTTCATATGATGACATTGATTGTCTTATTTGCTGCTTCGACCGCTCCATTGACCTGGGGGCGGTAAGGGGATAACTTGTGTTTAGTAATTTTGTAATTAACCAAAAGTGCATCCATTTCTTTCTCGAAATGAGAGCCATTGTCGGAGATGATCTCATGAGGAATACCGTATCGCCACATGATGTTGTTCTTCACGAATTTGACCACTTTCTTGGCATTGAGAACTCGGTAAGCTTGTGCCTCGACCCACTTTGTGAAGTAATCTACGGCCACTAGAATGAATTACTGTCTGTTGCTTCCCGTAGGATGGACTTTGCCGATAATATCTATGCCCCAACAAGAGAATGGCAATGGCGAGGTCATGTTGTATAACTGTGAGGGTGGAGCGTGTTGTAAATTAGCATGGAACTGGCACTTGGCGCATTTCTTGACTTTCTCGATGCAGTCTCTTTCCATTGTAGTCCAATAGTAGCAAATACGGAGTATCTTCTTGGCTAACATAATCTCATTCATGTGGGGTCCACACTCACCTTCATGGATTTCGTGCATGATTTCTTGAGCTTCGGACTCATTTGCACATAAAAGATTGATCCCCTGATGATGTCTCTTGTAGACTCGGTTTCCAATCAACACATATCTGGCGGCTAGCTTTTGTAGTGCTATTCGGGTTTTCCCATTGCTGTTCTCGGGAAAGGTGCCGTTGTTGATAAAGTTCATGATGTCAGTGTACCACGGGGGGTTATCTTGGACTTCATTGATGTAACGTCCCCAAAACCCGTTCCTATTTATTTTATATTTTTGGGAATTGTAATTTGAACTTATGTGTTCATTTGATGTGTTAGAAAATATTTTTATGACTTGCATATATTATTTGAGCATATGTGGTAGTTAAAGTGTTAATAGAAATTTTGTTAAAAGGAATAAAGGAGTTAGTTGAAACTTTAGGGTCCAAAGTGTAACTTTAAAGTTTGGGGGTTTAGTTGTTAGAAATGGAAGTTGAGTGACCTAAATGTAAAAATGGGATTTTAATAAACCATGTTTATCCTTCTCCCTCTTTCCCTGTGTTTGCATACGTATACTTTCCTGTTCTCTCTCTGTTCTGCGAAGAAAAAGTAAGTTCAACTCATTTCGATTTAATTCTTTTTATTTACTTACCCGTTTTAAAAACTAATTATATAAAAATGATCAGGGCGTTGAGTAGGTCATTTCTACCCGAACAAAACATATTTCTACGATACTTTTTCCGGAAATAGGTAAGTTACTAATTCCCCTTAAATAGTAAAATGGTCATATATTTGCTATATGTGTGATATGTGGTGAAATTATTGTGAAAAGAATTTATTTGTGATACTTGTTTATTTGGGACAAAGGGAGTATAATTATACTGGGTAAGTGACTTGGTTTGTATGCAAGGGAGTATATGGAGTATGTTTATATTGTGAAAATGTTAGTATAAGTGTGTGAAAGTATACTCCTATTTGTGGGACGGTAAAATATTAAATTGAATTAAATGTTAAATAAGTATATTATAAAATTATACTATTATTCTTGGGACGGGGAAATGTATGAAAGTATTCCTAAATGAGTATATTGGTGTATTAGAAAAATTATATTTATATTTAATACTTCTACTTGTTAATTTTGTGATTTGGGTAATATTTGGTATACTTGTAATTTTGAGACAAAAGGAGTATATAGAATTGGTTTTTGCTGAATATGGGAATGGTTTGGAAACCCAATTTGTAACCTTAAAGTAAGTTGTTAATGTTGTGTAGTATGTATGTTATACTTGTGGGACGGAAGGAGTAAAAATTGAACTAAGGAAGAAGTCTGGGATTTGGCCCAAAATAGGAGGGGGGCGCGCACCCTAAATAAGGAGGCGCACGCACCCCATTGTTATCAACTAGGCAAAGTGTCTGATCAAGGGGAAGCGAGCGCACCCTTTTGGGTGGGGCGCGCGCACCCTTAAGTGACCAAAAATTGTGAGGCTTCTAATGGAAGGGGAGCACGCGCAGCCTATTGGGTGGGGTGTGCGCACCTCCCCTGTTTTCCAGGTTTGATAGTTTGTTTAACTTGGGTTTAAGAGGACAATTGTTTGTGTAATCCTTGGGGTTGTTTAGGACCCAAACGTGAATGTGTATGACTTTTATGTCGTTGATGAAAAAGATTGGGTTGTGACTAAATATCCTCATTATGGACTCTTTATGAGAAATCTTTTGTGTGCATCTTATGATGTATTTGGCTTAGTTCCTTCTTGGATTAAATGCCTCGGGTTTTGTTTAGCAAGTATTCATTACTGTGCTTCTTGTGAAAAGTCCAGCTGGTCTTGTCGTAGAGTCAGCCAATGGAAGAATTATAGTGGTACAGGTAAGTCCACTATAAGGTTTTCCATTGGAGCTTCTGAGTCAGCCAATGGAAGAATTGTAGTGGTACAGGTAAGTCTACTATAAGGCTTTCCATTGGAGCTTCTGAGTCAGCCGATGGAAGAATTATAGTGGTACAGGTAAGTCCACTATAAGGCTTTTCATTGGAGCTTCTGAGTCAGCCGATGGAAGAATTATAGTGGTACAGGTAAGTCCACTATAAGGCTTTCCATTGGAGCTTCTGAGTCAGCCGATGGACGAATTATAGTGGTACAGGTAAGTCCACTATAAGGTTTTCCATTGGAGCTTCTGAGTCAGGCGGTGGGAGAATTATAGTGGCACACAAGCCAAGTTCACTATAAGGTGTCCACTGCGCCTTCTTTGTTTCCCCAGTCCAGATTGGCCTTGGATGGGATGAATTGCTTCCTTTGGTGAGCACTTGGGTTATGACTTTGTGTCATATTTCCCTCTCTGGTTACTTTGGTTCTATTGGTAATGGTTTGGTTTTCAGGATCCCGGCTTCAGCTATTTATGCTGCTCAGATAGTTTTCTCTGATGGGTTTTCTCAGATGGTATTCTCAGACAGTTATGTTATGGGGTAAACCTTGGCTTGGTATCCACCGGAGTGTGGGCTATGTGGTAATTGTGATATATGAGTTGATGTTATCTCTCATGTTATGTATTATATGCTATGTGATTACTTGTTGATATTGTTTCTTTATGATTATCATATCAGCATGTAACGTAGTTACATTTTAGTAGCTTACTGAGATTTATTCTCACCCTTTATTTGTTTACTGTTTTAGATAAGGCGGGTCCAGGGGATAGGACACTTGGCACGGGAGGACGTTGGAGTGGTAAGAGTTGGGACTTGTTTTGTTAAGGTTGCATTATGTAAATGTGAAACCTTTTGGGTAGAGTACCCGTACTTTCTGTTGTCTCACACCTATTTTGGATCATGTTGGTGAATGTACATTTGTTTAAAAGTTTGTAAGCCTTCGGGCTAAGTACTTTCGTTGTGAAAGTTGGTTGTAAAGTTTGTTTAAAGTTAAGTGAAGTCTTTGAACTTCAAGTGTGTTTTTGCTAAACTTTATAAAAGTACATTTCGAAAAATTTTCTAAAGAGTTTTATAACGTCTTCCACTCGTGTCCCGAGCGTGGGGCCAAGTAGGACCACGGGTCTGGGGCACGACAATTGATCTCAACGTTCATGCAGTAAGCCAGACTAATCCTTCTTGAAATTTTGAAGGGTTTCACCATTTTTCCTTTGGGCATCTCAACTAGTGAGGCTATGGTGGCTAAAGCATCGGCAAAGCGGTTCTTGTCCCTTGGAAAAAAAGTGAACGTGATGTCTTGGAACTGTTCAACCAATTCCTCGAGGTGTTGACCATACTGTTGAAGGGTCGGGTCTTGGATTCGCCATTTACCCGATATTTGATTGATAAGGAGCAGGGAGTCACCGAATACTTCTAGCTCTGTGACATTTCTTTCTAGGGCCGCTTCTAGCCCCGCTATGCATGCCTCATACTCAGCAATGTTGTTGGTACCTTCGAATTCAAGATGGATGGCAATTAGAGTGTAGATGTCCTTTGGATCGACAAGCAATATTCCTATCGCATAACCATGTTTATTGGCGGCGCCATCGAAAAAGAATTGCCACTTATTTTCCTCGATTGTAGTGGAAACCAAGTGCTCATCGGGAAACTGTAAGTCCTCCCCCTTCACTTTGTCACACGGAAATTCAGCAAGCTGATCACTGAACACTTTCCCCCTAATGGATTTGAGTGTGACGTAAGTGATGTCATAGCCGGCGAGCATGAAGTACCATTTGGCTATCCTTATCGACATGAAAGGCTTCTCGAAGATGTAGCGGAGCGGGTCTACTTTTGCTACTAGCTTGATCGGAAAGGCTTCCATGTAATGTTTGAGCTTTTGAGTAACCCAAACCAGTGCTGCACATGACTTCTCCAAGACGAAGTAATTCTTTTCGCCTCCTTGAAATCGGCGACTGATAAAATAAATGGCATTCTCCTTTGTGGAGTCTTGTTGCTCTTGTGCTAGCATAGCCCCTACGGCTTCATCATTTACTGTGAGATAGAGCAAGAGAGGCTTCTCTTTCTGAGGTGGAACCAAAACTGGAGGACATGTCAAATAGTGCTTGACTTGGTCGAAAGCTTCTTGGCAAGCGTCGGTCCATTCCAGAGCCACATTCTTCTTGAGTAGCTTGAAAATTGGTTCACACATGGAAGTAAGCTGGTGCACAAACCGACTGATGTACTAAAGTCTGCCCATGAAACCTTTAATCTCTTTCTGTGTCTTGGGAGGAGGCATGTCAATGATCGCCTTGATTTTTTTTAGGGATCTTCTACAATACCCCTTTCTGTGACCATGTAGCCAAGAACGTTTCCTTGGATAACCCCAATAGTGAACTTTGCGGGGTTGAGACTCATCTTGTGTTGACGCAGTCTTTCAAAGAACTTGCGGAGGTCGATCAAGTGTTGTCCGTCGGTCCCTTTGGAATGAATGATCATGTCATCCACATAGACCTCAATTTCCTTGTGAATCATGTCATGGAACAAGTTTGTCACGACCCTTTGATAAGTAGCCCCCAGCGTTCCTTAACCCAAACGGCATGACAATGTAGCAAAAGTTTCCCCACGGTTTTGTGAAAGCAGTCTTGTGTTGATCCTCCTAGGCCATGAGAATCTGATTGTACCCAGCAAAACCATCCACAAATGAGCGGACCTCGTAGGCAGCAGTGGAGTCGACTAGCATGTCGATGTTGGATAGTGGAAAGTCATCCTTTGGAGAAGCTTTGTTCAAATCCCGGAAATCCACACAAAGACGGACCTTACCATTGGACTTTCGGACTGTGACCACATTAGCTAGCCATATTGGATATTCAATAACTTTGATGAATCCCACATTGAGAAGCTTCTCTATCTCTTCCTTGACTTGTAGAGACCATTCTGGCTTGATCTTTGTGAGCTTTTGTTTGACTGGCTCGGTGTCGTCTCTGATCGGAATTCTGTGTTCAGCGACCTTTCTGTCCAAACCCGGCATGTCTTTGTATGACCATGCAAATACATCCACGAACTCTCTGAGCAGTGTAGTCAATCTGTCTTTCTCTTCCCCCTTAAAGAAGCTTCCAATCTTGGTTTCTTTCGGCTTTTCGTCGGTACCCAGATTAACAACATGCAATTCTTCGTCAGCCCCTGGACCATTTTCACCCCGAATACGGACCTGTTGAGCAAGTTCATTTAGGTATGTTGTGTTTTCGTGGTATATTTCATCATTATTTGAATCGTTATTAATGAGTTCATTATATTCGTTATTAGTTAATTCATCATTCATGATGTTTGCAATCTTAGGGTACTCGGAAAGATCAAATTTTTCATTAACAAAGAAAGGGAACACATGCTCGGCTATGGCCCCCATATCCTCTTGGGTGAGGGTATCGGAACACTCTCAGAATCGAAAGTAAATGTGAACACGTCTTCCTTTGTGACCTTGCGCAGAATGCAACCCATCTTCTTGACCAAGAATTCTTTGGATACCATGGGTCCCTTCGTAGAATACCAATTGTTGATTGGCTCAGAGCTTGGCTGGATCTCACTGATAGTCTCCCTTCTCGTGTCGGTGTTGTAGAAGGCATTGACTTGGCACTCATCTATGAGGGCAAGTTCCTCAAACATGGAGGCTAAATCTATCAATTCTTCCCCACGGTGATCTCTGTCTCAGACTCTATGGTCACTTTCTTCCCCCCACCATTCACGGGGTGGCATGGGAGTTGGTTCCTTTTCGGACTTCTGGATCTCACAGTCGGAAAAGATCTCAAGACCGGGCTTTCTGATGCCCTTGCTGTTAACCCATGGCTCGGGAAAGATCATGTACGGAATAGCTTCCCTTGGCGAACAAAGTAGCCATTCAACGTCTTGCGGTAAGGCCTCAGATTGGGAATCTCATAATGACGGCCTTCTCTCTGAGCTGGGCCTTTTCATTCTTGACGGCTTGCTCGTACTTTAAGTCATCTTTGGAAGGCTCATATCCCAAACCGAACTTGTTCTTAACAAAAGGAACCTCATCGGTTTCATTCTCCCTGTTGATATTCCCTAGGCCTAAACCAGGGAAGCAATTCATATTCCTCGGACTTTGTGATTACCGAGGGTCCATGATCCGTTTCCCCCTTCTTTGTCAATGGAATTAATTGAGACGCCGGAGAGGTAGAGTCTGCTAAACCATGCTGAATTTGGTGAATGGGTTCCCCCTTTCTGTGGATAGTGACGTTTTCTGCCATAACGGTCACTATTTAATCCCCATTTCTGAACTTCACACACTGATGGAGAGTCGAACATAAGTTGAACGAGGAAGGCACATCAAGCACTTGAAATGTGACAGACAAGACCATGCTCCCAAACTCAATGTCTATTTCCACCATACCCATGACTGTACGGGCAGTGCTATTGTAACCTCGGATCACTTGAGTAGAAGGCTTTAAATGTGAATTCTTAAGCCCCAGTATGCCCATGATTTGACCGGGCATTAGGTTGAGTGCGGAACTGCCATCAACCAAGACTCTTGAAATAGGTCTCCCCCTTGCTCTCACCTTCAGATAAATGGCCTCATTCTGGTCGGAACCAAATGGTGGAAGATCCATGTCGGCAAAGGTGATGACATTGCCAAAATGAATGTGACCTATCTATTGGTAGTGGTGCCCTAGGCACGTTTAATAAACGTTGTAATGTTATCATTTATTTCATATCAATAAAGAGATGTTTTTGATTATTATTATTGTTCATGTTTACTTATAATAATCCCCGTCCCTAGTACTTGTTAAGCACTAGTATAAAGGCTAAATGATCATGGGATGATCATGTTAGATTTATGGGTACTTGTTTGGACAAGGTACTGGACATGACCCGCTGTATGAGATTTATGTCATGGTCTATGTCGTACATATATCTCATATTAGTTATGTCATTTGAATCCTTAGACATGAAGTTTTATAGTCTTCCACTCGATGAACATTGTGTTTGACATATTCAAACGCTACCTTAACACGGTAGTTATAAGGGTATGATTGGCATAATCGGATTCTCGTTGGGAAGAATAATAGCTAAATAGATTTGTCCCTCCACGGAGAGATGTCAAGCTTGGGCCCTCGAAGGAATGATGTTGATGAAATGTTCGGCGGACTCAAATGGATTGATTAGATCAATAGCATTTGAATTATCAACATATTCAGAATCGAGAAAGTATTGAACAAAACAAGTTGACTGTTTGACCATGACTTGTGTTCAATGACATCGTGGATAAAGGGATTGTGACATATTCTAAAGGAATGCGAACTTGTATCTAGTATACTATTTGGGTAGTATGACGGTTTGCTAGAACCTAATCATATCTTATGGAATCATGTTTGAGCCCATTGCCAACTTAGTATAATCCTAGAGGTCACACACAATAGAACGAATCTTAAATAAAAGGACTATATTGAATTTAGGGTCGAAGGCTTCAAGGGAATTTCTGGAAATATTCTGGGCCTCCTGGTCAACCAAGCGGGCGCTTGGGTTGAACCAGGCGGGCGCCTGAATAAGCCGAAAAGGCCTTGACTTCTGCCCAAATGGGGGGCGCCTGGGTGGTACCAGGCGGGCGCCTGGTATGTCGGCAGAATAATTCCTAATTCGATTTAGGAAGGTTTTTGGCACAAGATTCCTATTTGGAATAGGTCTTAATTGTGTATAAAACCCATTCGGCCAGACCATATTACAAGTGCATTGTGAGTCTCAAAGAGTTTGAGAGAGATTTATTTTGTTCTAAGATATCATTGATTGAGGAACAAATTATTCAAAAATAAATTCCATATAGTTCTTTATTATATTGTGAAGTGTGTTTCATAATATTGGTCTAGCAACCAAGATCAAAGAAGCTCATTTGATATTCGTTCGAAGTGTGGATACCGCTAGAGGGTGAAATCATCATCTTCAAAGTTCGTGTTCAAGCTTTGTGATCGTGATCAAGTCTTCAAGTTTCTCCACCAAAGATCAAGAGAAAATTCATAGCCATCAAGGGTAGTTTTATCCTATATTCATCTTGTTGTATTTGATTTAATCATATGAACGATCCATGGCCTTGGGTTTCTTAAATTTTAAATGCTAAATTCCGCTGCGCGTGTTACTTGGAAACCAACAGTGGTATCAGAGCCCCGTTCATGTTGATTAATTCAATACTTGGATCATGTTGTGTGTATATAAATTGTTTATGTGCCAAGCATGATATGAATATTGGATTATATGATGTTTATGTGTTTTGTGATTTTATGTGGTTTATTGTTTTTCCAACTTTAATCGCACGATTCAATCGCAATAAAATTATGGTGATTCTGAATATTTCGATTATTGATTTTTGATTGGATCAAAGTTTTAATAATCGAGGAAAAATAATTTTGAGACAAAATTTTTGAACTTTAAAATTCTATACTATTCTGGCCATTCAAGCGGGCGCCTGGTCCTTTGCAAGGCGGGCGCTCGGTCGTCAAAATTTGTTCTGATTTTGGTTAAAATCTGAATATGGAATTTTCGACAAATTCGACAAAACCAGTAACAGAACCAGTCCAGACTTGCTGATCTGGAATGGGTTTGGGTAGTTGGTTTTGTGTGTGGATTTTGGGGTTTTGATTTTCCTATTTGTTTTAGTCTTGTGATTCCTAGATTGTTCAAGTTTTGGATGGCTAATCTGCGTTCATCGAGATTGTGTTTCCCAAATTGATCGCAATCAAAGTTTCAAAGATAAACGAAGTTAGAATTATGAAGAGTTCATAATTGCTAAAATTGAGAAACAAAGTTCTTGATTCAATGATTGGAGATCCATGTGGAATTGTGAATGCAATTGCCTACGTTCATCGAGAC
The DNA here is from genome assembly GCA_026119855.1 of Campanula takesimana. Taxonomy (NCBI): domain Eukaryota; kingdom Viridiplantae; phylum Streptophyta; class Magnoliopsida; order Asterales; family Campanulaceae; genus Campanula; species Campanula takesimana. Next base: position 99,858 of record JAOWBW010001832.1, read on the forward strand.
CATCTATTGCTTAGTTTCGGCCACATGGACTACTTTCTGGTTTCTTGAATTAGTGCGGGTTGTGGTTGCCTAATGGCTTAGTTCGACCGCACTTCTTGTTGTCTTGATTTGGAGATAATAACCAAAGTTGAATTAGTCTCATCCTCATAATTATGAGAAACTAATGACACATAAATATCATGCTTAAATAATGGGATTAATTTAGTGGCTAAACTTGATGTTAACATGTTTATATTATGTGCTCATAAATGTGTTATATGCTATATGTGATGAACCTTCAAGAAAGTTTTAAGTCCTTCTTTGCCATGCCATGATTAAAACACTTGTTTATATATGGGTGATTTTGATGTGGGTTCGCCTCCGCGAAGTGCATTGATTTTATTCATATATGAGCAGATAAGGTTCATTAATTTAATGTGGGATTGCCTCCGCAAGGTGCATTAATTGAATGGTTCCTATGCGTTTAAATGGTTGGACTTAATTAGGCGTCAAAACAGTTTTGGGCCTAGGCAAAGATGAGATTAAACATGTTTTTGAAATTGGATTTCTCAAAATCTCATAAAAGAATCTAAGAATCTATGGGATATGATTGACATGATTGTCTACCTAATTAATTAGTTTTTGAGCGGTCCGCCTCCGTGGACTCAAAAGTTAAATTAAAGTTGGATCTTAGCCCAATTAAATTATATTATACATTGGATGTATAAGAAGGTTATATAATTTAGTGGGAGTATTTATTGGAAAATACATTATTTATCTCTTTAATGAAAAACGGTACTTATTAAATTTTGGAAATTTTTGCATATTTGTAGATAATGACTATAACACTCAATCAATGTCGTTGCGATCGATCCTTGAAAGGATAAGCTCGAAGAGAATGGTACAAACTTTATGGATTGGATCCGTAGCATAGAATCGTCTAGGCAAGAAGATAAGTTTACATTCTCGATGGGCCTCTCCTGCTGAACCACCGCCTACTGCCCTAGGGTAGAAAGGGACAATTACAAGAAACATCGTAATGATTCTAGAGATGTGAGTTGTCTCATGCTTGCTGCTATGTGTTCAAAACTCCAACAAAGTTTGGAACATTTGGAAGCCTATGAGATAGGCGTGGAGTTGAGAACCATGTTCAAGAGCAAGCTAGGCAAGAGAGGTACAAGACCATTGTTGCATTCACTACTAGTAAATGATGAAGGACAACAAGTGAGTCCTCACTTTCTTAAATGAAAGGTTATATAGAGCACCTTGAGAAAACTTGGCTATCCAATCCCATTGGAGCTAGCCACGGATCTCATTCTAATTCATTGCCTAAAAGTTATAATCAGTTTGTGATGAATTATAACATGCATGGAATGGATAAGAATCTCTCTGAGTTGCATGGGATGCTCAAAACTGCAGAGATGAAAATTGTGGAGAAGGTTCTCCCGTGCTCTTGGTTCATAATGGGAAGAAGGCTGGTGCCAAGGAAAGGGTAAGGCAAAAGTTGTCAAACCCAAGATAAGCAAGGCAAAGGTTGCCAAGGCTTCTGAGGCAAAACCTGATTCACAAAAGGATGCAATCTGTTTTCCATTGTCAAGAAATTGGTCATTGGAAACGTAATTGCAGGCTTTCTTGGAAGAGCAAAAGAGAAGAAGAGCAGCAAGGCTGCGTCGACTTCAGTATCTATATGATAGATATTCTCCTTTCTACCACTGATTCTTGGGTATTGGATACCGGATGTGGTTCTCATTTGTCTAAATGTGCAGGGACTAAAGAATAGGAGACTGCTTAAAGAAGGTGAAGTAGATCTACGTGTGGGGAATGGAGCAAGAGTTGCTGCATTAGCCGTAGGGACTTATGAAGTCACTTTACCTCCGGATTAATTCTTGTTTTGAACAATTGTTATTATGTTCCGGATTTAAGCAGAAATATTATTTCAATTTCTTGTTTGGATAATGAAGGTTTTAAGTTTCTTATTGAGAATAAGAAATTTCTATTTATTTAATGATGTGCTTTATGGTATTGCTATTCATTTAATGGCCTTATATCTTGGATGTCAAGAATGAAAATAATGTCTATCATGTAAATAAGAAATCTAAACCTAATGATGTAAATCATACTTATTTGTGGCATTGCCGTCTTGATCATATTAATGAGAAGCGTATCTCAAAACTCCATGGGGACGGACTTTTGGGTTCATGTGACTTAGAGTCATATGATACTTGTGAGTCATGTCTTCTTGGAAAATGACTAAGACACCTTTAACCAAGTTGGGTGAAAGGGCAAGCGACTTATTGGGGTGATACATTCCGATGTATGCGGACCATTAAGTAGCAATGCTAGGGAGGATTTCAATACTTCATAACCTTCACTGATGATTATAGTAGATTTGGGTATGTTTACCTAATGAAACTAAAAGTGAAGCATTTGGATATTAGAATATTTCAAAATGAAGTAGAAAAACAACTGGCAAAAGTATAAAGGCACTTCGATCAGATCGTGGTGGAGAATACTTGAGTCAAGAATTTGATGATCATCTAAAGAATTGTGGAATAGTTTCACAATTGACTCCACCTGGAACAACCACAATGGAATGGTGTGTCCGAGAGGAGGAATCGGACTTTGTTAGACATGGTTCGATCAATGATGAGTCAGTTGATCTTCCAATATCCTTTTGGGGTTACGCCCTAGAAACCGCTGCTTTCACACTAAATCATGTTCCAACTAAATCGTTCAAAAGACTCCATATGAGATGTGGAGCGGAAAGAAGCCTGTCTGTCTTTCATGAAGATTGGGGTTGTGAAGCTTTGTCAAAAGACTTGTCTCAGACAAAACTTGCACACAAATCTGATAAATGTATTTTCGTGGGATATCCTAAGGAAACTAGAGGATATTACTTTTACAACCGTGAGGACAACAAAGTGTTTGTTGCCCGAACTGGTGTCTTTCTAGAGAAGAGTTTCTCTCCAAAAAAATCAGTGGAGTAAAATAAATCTCGAAGAAATTCGAGACCCAGAAAATAACATTGAACCAATAGTGGAACAGAACAAGAACCACAAGGAGTTGTGGAACCTGTTCAAAATACACAAGCACTCGCAGATCTAGTAGGTTACGATCCGAGCCGAGAGATATGGATTTCTCGTAACGGATAGTAATGAGGTAGAAATCATTGAGAATGATGAACCGTCAACCTACCAAGAGGCGATGTCTTCTCCTGATTCGGACAAATGGCTTGGAGCCATGGATCCGAATTGCAATCCATGCAAGACAATCAAGTTTGGAATTTGATTGATGCGCCCGAAGGTGTAAAAACCATAGGATGCAAATGGGTCTTCAAGAAGAAGACTGACATGGATGGGAAGGTGCATACCTACAAAGCTAGGCTTGTAGCGAAGGGTTATAGGCAAGTTCATGGTATTGACTATGATGAACCTTTTCACCTGTAGCAATGATCAAGTCTATAAGATTTTGCTTGCCATTGCCGCATATCATGACTATGAAATATGGCAGATGGACGTCAAAACCGCTTTCCTAAATGGAAAACTCCAAGAGGATGTGTATATGACACAACCAGAAGGTTTTGAACAAGATTCTAAAGTATGCAAATTGCAAAGATCTATCTATGGATTGAAGCAAGCTTCAAGAGTTGGAATCTCCGTTTTGATGAATCGGTCAAAGAGTTAGGTTTCATCAAGAACGAAGATGAGCCTTGTGTATACAAGAAGATTAGTGGGAGCATAGTGCTATTCCTTATTTTATACGTGGATGGACATATTGCTCATTGGAAACGACATTCCTACACTTCAGTCTGTGAAGACTTGGTTAGGAAAGTGCTTCGCAATGAAAGATATGGGTGAAGCCGCATATATTCTTGGCATTAAGATCTATAGAGATAGATCAAGGAGGCTACTTGGTTTAAGCCAAAGTACATACATTGACAAGGTCATTAGAAGATTCCGTATGGAAAATTCTAAGAGAGGCACCTTGCCCGTGGTTACATGGAGTTTTCTCTAAGCAAGACTCAATGTCCTAAGACAAAAGATGAGCGTGAGAAATGAATGATGTTCCATATGCTTCGGCAATTGGGTCCATCATGTATGCCATGATTTGTACTAGGCCGGATGTATCTTATGCTTTGAGCATGACAAGTAGATACCAATCCGACCCTGGCGAAAATCACTGGATAGATGTAAAAGCGATTCTTAAGTACTTGAGAAGAACTAAAGACTCCTTTTTGGTCTATGGAGGAATGGAAGATGATCTCGTTGTAAATGCTTACACGGATGCAAGCTTCCAAACCGACAAGATGATAGCCGATCGCAATCAGGTTTTGTGTTTATGTTAAATGGTGGAGCTGTAAGCTGGAAGAGTTCCAAGCAAAGTACAACCGCTGATTCTACAACAGAAGCTGAGTATATTGCTGCATCGGATGCTGCAAAGAAGCTGTTTGGATTAAGAAGTTCATAACTGAACTTGAAGTGGTTCCTAGTATTGCTAATCCAATAGACCTTATTGCGATAATAATGGTGCTATTGCTCAAGCAAAGGAACCAAGAGCACATCAGAAATCCAAACACTACTTAGGCGTTTTCATATCATTTGAGAGATCGTTGATAGGGAGACGTAAATATATGCAGAGTACCTACTGATGAAAATGTCGCGGACCGCTAACAAAGGGACTTCCACAAGCTAAACATGATGGTCATGTTAGGTCCATGGGTATTAGATACATAGGAAATTGGGCCTAGGGCAAGTGGGAGATTGTTGGTAGTGGTGCCCTATGCACGTTAATAAACGTTGTAATTGTTATCATTTATTCATATCAATAAAGAGATGTTTTGATTATTATTATTGTTCATGTTTACTTATAATAATCCCCGTCCCTAGTACTTGTTAAGCACTAGTATAAAGGCTAAATGATCATGGGATGATCATGTTAGATTTATGGGTACTTGTTTGGAACAAGGTACTGGACATGACCCGTTGTATGAGATTTATGTCATGGTCTATGTCGTACATATATCTCATATTAGTTATGTCATTTGAATCCTTAGACATGAAGTTATTATAGTCTTCCATTCGATGAACATTGTGTTTGACATATTCAAACGCTACCTTAACACGGTAGTTATAAAGGGTATGATTGGCATAATCGGATTCTCGTTGGGAAGAATAATAAGCTAATGGATTTGTCCCTCCACGGAGAGATGTCAAGCTTGGGCCCCTCGAAGGAATGATGTTGATGAAATGTTTGGCCGGACTCAAATGGATTGATTAGATCAATAGCATTTGAATTATCAACATATTCGGAATCGAGAAGTATTGAACAAAACAAGTTGACTGTTTGACCATGACTTGTGTTCAATGACATCGTGGATAAAGGGATTGTGACATATTCTAAAGAATGCGAACTTGTATCTAGTTATACTATTTGGGTAGGTATGACGGTTTGCTAGAACCTAATCATATCTTATGGAATCATGTTTGAGCCCATTGCCAACTTAGTATAATCCTAGAGGGTCACACACAATAGAACGAATCTTAAATAAAAGGACTATATTGGAATTTAGTGTCGAAGGGCTTCAAGGGAATTTCTGGAAATATTCTGGGCCTCCTGGTCAACCAAGCGGCGCTTGGGTTGAACCAGGCGGGCGCCTGAATAAGCCGAAAAGGCCTAGACCTTCTGCCCAAATGGGCGGGCGCCTGGGTGGTACCAGGCGGGCGCCTGGTATGTCGGCAGAATAATTCCTAATTCGATTTAGGAAGGTTTTTGGCACAAGATTCCTATTTGGAATAGGTTTTAATTGTGTATTAAAAACCCCAATTCGGCCAGACCATATTAACAAGTGCTTTTGTGAGTCTCAAGAGTTTGAGAGAGATTTTATTTTGTTCTAAGATATCATTGATTGAGGAACAAAATTATTCAAAAATAAATTCCATATAGTTCTTTATTATATTGTGAAAGTGTGTTTCATAATATTGGTCTAGCAACCAAGATCAAAGAAGCTCCTTTATTATTCGTTCGAAGTGTGGATACCGCTAGAGGGTGAAAATCATCATCTTCAAAGTTCGTGTTCAAGCTTGTGATCGTGATCAAGTCTTCAAGTTTCTCCACCAAAGATCAAGAGAAAATTCATAGCCATCAAGGGTTAGTTTTATCCTATATTCATCTTGTTGTATTTGATTTAATCATATGAACGGATCCATGGCCTTGGGTTTCTTAAAATTTTAAATGCTAAATTTCCGCTGCGCATGTTTCTTGGAAACCCAACACTATCATTGCTGTAAGGTCTTCGGGAGAGATCGACGTGTCATCGAGATTACTGATGACAAGATCTCGGTGTTTCTTTGAGGATGCAATGAGGTCCCAAATGGAGATGTTGGCTTGAGTTTTCTTGAGTTGAACCAATAAAGGGTCTTCGGGAGTGTCGCGAGCTTGCGGTCTTTGAGAAGAGGAGCTTGGTACAGAAGTAGCGGGGTTGTTTGCTATGACTCGTCCGGATTGAGTTAGCATGTTGACGTTCCCATGTTGCCTCTTTTTCCTATTCTCTAGTACTTCATCATTACCTCATCGTAAGTCACAATATAGAATGAATTATCAATCTTATTCATAATATTGGATCCCTCATTCACAATTGGGATTGAATGAGTGGTCTCCTCAAACTCTCCTACCTCTATTACATTGACATCACCATCTTTAGGAACTATGAATTCCTTTTTGTCTATGAGATCTTGGATGACGTTGCGGAGGATGGAGCATTCCTCGGTGGTGTGGCCGCTATGTTGGTGGTAGTCATAATGCTTGTGGTGAGCATGGTTGGGACGCAATGCCTTGGGCTTATACCCTTGGAGAGGAGTAACTTGCCCTTTGGCTTTGAGAGCTTCAAAGGCCTCGGTGATAGTCATGCCATGGAGAGGAGTGTAGAAACGATCATCTTGAAACTTATTGCCTTGTAGTGGAGGAACCCTTTTGTAATTCCCCTTGTCGGTAGTGATGACATTAACTAAATCCTCTTTTGTGGAGCTAGAGGCGTCCTTGTAACGGAGGGTAGGAGCACTTTTCTTGATTTCCCTAAGCAACTCATCCATTCGGATCCCCGCCTCATACATTTAAGAGAAATCGGCATAGCAAGCCCCACTTAGGTGAGTGCGGAGATCAATCTTTAGACACTTAAGAAAGATGTCCATTTGCTCCTTGGTGTTAGGCCTCTCGACAATTTTAACAAGCTTGTCATTCCACCTTCTCGTGAAGTCAACGAAGGACTCGTTGTCCCTTTGAGTGGTGTTTTCAAGCTCTTTCTTGGTTGGCCGGTGGGTGGTGTTGCCTTGGTATTGACTCTTGAAGGCAAGCATGGCGGCGTCCCAATCAAGACGGACTGTGAGCGGGAGAGTAGCATACCAATCCTTGGCCGCCCCCTCAAGAGTAAGAGGGAATCATTGTGCCATAACCTTGGGAGAGACCGTCTTCGGTACCATAGCCCAAATGTAAGTCTCGATGTGTGCCATGGGATAAGAGTTGACCTTGAACTTGCTGTTGTCGGGCATCTTGAACTTGTCGGGGAGAGCGGCCATCATGCTCATGAGAATGGATGACTGATAAAGGCTCGTGTCGGGACTTTTCCCCACGTTGAGGCCATTGAAGCGTTGATCTATGTATGCCATAATTGAATCAACCATCTTTTGATCATTGTTCTCGGTGATTGGTTCCCCCACTTTCTTGGTACGGGCACTAACATAAGGGCTCTCAAATAAGCCTTGGGTCCACTCGGACTCTTCTTTGTATTTCTTGTCCTTACCCTTGGCAAGCTTGGTGAGCTTTTCTTTCATTTGCTACATCTCGGCCTCATGGGCCTCCCTTTGGTTGTCGAGGTGGGATTTCCAAAGATTATCCTTATTTTGGGCCTCCTTATTAAGGGTGGAGACTTATTCTTAGAGCACTTGAACCATAGCTGGAAGTTGTTCGAGAGACATGGTGTTGCTGCTGCCGGTCATGGTTGTTGTTGGAGCTGTTGGAGTAATCACTACACGGACTAGCCGATTCGCTAAATCCCGATAGACTCTGTAAGTACCAATTGAACCTATATTACAGAAGATGCCCTTATCAGTCTTGAGTAACACTTTCGGTCCATGAAGAGGCTTAGAGTGCACATTGGGCACATGACTCAAATCCACATAAGAAAAGACTCTTTTTTTTATAAGTCGGAGGGACGGGGTCCCTATTGAGTTTCTAAGAAAATAATGGAATCATCACACTAGTATATAGACCATCTCGCGGTCCCATATACTCATCGGATTCCATCATGCTTGTGAATCCTACACATGCCAGGATTAAACTAAATTAATGTAGTAAAGCATACACACGGGGACGGATTTTTATTTTTGCCCATAATAACCACTTGGGGACGGATTTTTATTTCTTCCATGATAACCACTTGGCATGTATGTTTTGAAGACATTAGTTTAGGGAAATCTCGGCATATGAAAACCGACTTCAGTCACGGAGTGTTAGACCCTAACTAGAATTGTGTTGGCTTGTGCTCGGCTAATGAGAGGCTTAAGGTCACCCCCGGCATGTAGTCATGAACTACTCCACTGGTTAAGGTTTACCGCTTCGAAGGAGTCAAGGTCGGGTGGAGCTTGAAACTTCCTATGACGGGCCTCGACGGGTTTGGGGTTATAAACTTGTGCGACTCGATAGTGAGCAATTCATAGGAATATGTGCATGTAGTGTGAGGTCCAACATGTGACAAAACATTTTTTTCAATTTTTTTTGAAAGAAAAGCAAATAAGCACATAATTACAACTCTCGAATCACCCGTGTGACCTTAATCAAAACACAAAAGAAAACAGTTAAGAGGTCCGAAACAGTCCATGATGCAGGCAACTGTGCCCACACCCCAATCACTCTGCTATGTTCTGAAACTGTCCCTGTTCTGGAAAACCACCCAGAAGCGCGCACCTCTGGCCTGTGTTATGGGACGCGCGCGCCTGGCGCAGAGTCTATAGGAGGCGCCCGCTTCTGGGCAAACCTGTCAGATGGTCAGAATTTGGACTCAGGGGATTGCCCTGGTCCTGAATATGCATTGTAACCCCTGCAGAAATGATTAGTGTAGAAAAAAGAACAAAAATAGGAAGAACATATGGGAGGCGGGCGATTCTGGTTTTTGATGTAGGCCGCGCGCGCCTTAGGCCAAGAAGGCCAGAGGCGCACGCTTCCCCCATCAGGAACCAGAATGCCCAAAAAAATGTAGACTTTGATCAAGAACGCAAGTTTAACCCTCAAACTTCCCCAGCGGCGTCGCCACTGTAGATACCTCGGGAAAACCACAACTTGGCTAGAGCGGTGAATTATCCTAGGATGCCTATTTGTGTTTTAATTTGTAGAATCGCCACTTATGTTTTAGAGGAACATAAGAAAAACCTAATGTTTATAGCCTACGTTTGATTACAAAAACAGAGATTCTTGTTTATGAGGTTCGGGGGTTAGGTTTGTTGTTCATATATATGTATAGGACATAGAATTGCTTAATCCCAATCATGTTTGACACTTAGGATCCCCCAATTTTATTAGAAACTTAATAAGGTACCCTTAGGATTCTTTGTGACCAGCACAGGTGTATAACAACTCTTCAATCAAGACAATCCAGCGAAAGGAAGCAAATCAGCTGCTCAGCTCTCAAGTTGCCGATTAACTTACTACTCAAGTTGCCGATCAGCGAAGACAGTCTATACTGGTAGTCAGGTTACATCGCTCTACCTTAAAGTCAACTTTACCGATTGTCTTTGTCCTTTTGTACTGTCTTATCTGAAAGTAGCTTATCTGCTCTGTCAAAATTGATGCGCTTACTGATAATAGTTTGCAAACTGATAAGTGACTTTGCATTTATAAAGTGTTTCTTCGAAAAAGTTTTAATTAGGCTAATCACCCCCCCCCCCTCTAGCCTATTTTCCTACCAATTGGGCCTAACAATTGGTATCAGAGCTTGGAATTTTGAAAAAAATTCCAAGCTTTGCAGCTTGTTTGCCGATACCATGGTAGGAAAAATCATGCAGTCATTTAACATCACCACCATTCCGTGTTGAATGTCAACGAGTTTGGTGTCTGGAAATCTCGCATGATAAAGTATATGAACTCAATCGATGATCGGTTGATGAAGGTTATAGAAGGTGGTCCAATCATTCCTTTAAAAGTCTCAACCACTTATAGACCTATTCCCTCCACTCCGCTGACACAACATACTGATCGTGACACTGAACAAGAAACCCATGTTCAGATTGAGGAAACTCTGGTTGAAAAACCCAGAGAAGAATGGACCGATGACGACAAACTTTCAACTGCCCTAGATGGAAAAGCATGCCACATTATCTCTTGTGGTTTGGATGACAAGCAATACAAACTCATTGACTTATGCTCCACGGCTAAAGAATGCTGGAACAAGCTCCTTCCATACTTTGAAGGTTATGAGCAGGTGAAGGACAACAGACTCTACGATTGCATTGCTGAGTTTGAATCCTTCAAGAAACAAGATGGTGAGTCACTCAGAAGTGCCTACGACAGATTTTGCGAGGTAAGTAATTTATGTGCTTCTTTAGGTAAGGTTTATACTATGAAAGACCTAAATATTAGTTTTCTAAGTTCTTTGGGAAATGAGTATCATACCAAGGTCACTGCTGTTAGAGAAGTGAGAGACTTACACAAGACTTCTATTCAGAATCTTGTGTTTAGTCTATTTCTGTATGAGAGAGAACTGCAAAAACTTAACGTTCTCGATAAAAATTTCAAAAACTTGTCTCTATCAGCTCATTCATAGATATCATTCCCTTCAAACAAATTCCCTCCTATATATCCCATCAAACATCCTGCAGTTTCAATACCCCTGAAACAACCTCGGAAAAACCTATGGAAGAAGATGAATTTGCCGCCTTCGCTAGGAACTACAAAAGGTTTAAAGACTTCAAAAAGATGCAGAAAGGAAGCTATCAGCAACAAAATCCATTCACACCATCATTTCAAAAACCAGCAAGCTACAACAAACCCTCTACAAGTGATACCGATGGAAAGAACAACAAAGGTGACTTGGTCTGCTTTAATTGCAGAAAACCTAGTCATTTTGCTTCCAAATGTCCTCAACCAAAATATGAGTGTGTGAGGAAGTCATTTACCAAGAGACATCCTAAGTCTCGAAGCTTTGTTTCTGATGAAAGCACAGAAAAGGCCTTGCCGGTTTGGTGTGAAACTGACTCAGACGATGATGCCGATGAAGATGAAGATGCTGATGTAAGTTTTGTTGCCCTAGATTTAGAAGAATCCGATATATCATCTCTGCCGACTCCAATCTACCGAGATCTATCTCCTCCAAGAACTCCAGTCAGAGAAGAAGCTGCTGGAAGAACTCAACCACACTTCAAGGAAATAAGTGTTAAAGCAGAATACCCAAATGGATACAAAGTTCATCAAGTGGGAACCTCACTCTATGTCCAGTGTAACTCTTCTCAATTCACTGCCATCAAACCAAAATCCTTACCGATGACCAGAAAGTTCTCATTCACTGAACATCCTAGCATTCCCAAAAGTCTATCTAAACCCATCTCTTCCCTACCTGACTTCTCTCCTAAACCTATTATCTCTACCCCTAAGATTGTAGCTGGCCCTTTTCCTGAGATATCCAAAGCTGAAATGGTAGAGACAATGGATGAACTTTTTATTGATCATGAGAAGCTGAGTAGCGTTCATAAAGTAATGGCTGCTGATTTCAATAAAATTTCTGCAGAGAATGACTTGCTTATGTCTGAACTTAAAGTTCTCAAAGGACATGAGCTTGAGTCTTTTCTTCTAAAGAAAGAAAACCTGGATCTCAAAAGTCAAGTAACAATATCGATAGCTCAAATCGAAGATCTTGTGGAAAGAAACAATCATCTCACAAGGATTGTTGATTCTTACACAAAATCTAGAGTTGCTGTTGAAACAATCCTACAGACCCAAATATCATATAAGGACCAAGCTGGGTTAGGATTTGATTCCAGCAGCAGTAGCTCTACTGAAACTTGTGCGACCGAGAAAAAGGATGAGAAAGTTGAATGTAGTCCTGTTAACTTAGTGCATAAGGATGCTAAGCCAATATATAGTGCTGTGGCTATGAATAACAATTCCAGACGGACTCCGTTAAGTCCCGGGACTAAACTGAATAACAGTTCTAACTTTCTAGTCCATTCTGTCAAAAATTTCTTCTCAGAGTCGCGCGCCTCCGCCCCTTGAGGCCAGACGCGCGCACCTTCCGCCTCCTAGGTGGGATGCGCGCGCTTCTGGGGCGTGTCAGTTACAGATTCTGCCTAATAATCTCTCCCTTGCTCATTATATATGATTTTGCCCGGGAAAGATTTCTTGGAGACTCCGTTTGGCTCCAAAAACAATCCTCTTTCAACTATAAAAACCCCTCCAATCCATCATTGGAGGAGGACCTTTGAAAATCATTATTTTTAGACCTTTAACTCACTTCTTTCCTAGACTTTCCCTTGAGATTTCTTCAACAAAGTATTCAACCTCTTCTTCAAGGCTTTACAAGAGGTTCTCTTTTGAAGGATACTATAGGTAAATGTCTTAACCATTTCTCTCCTTCTCCTTCTTCTTCTCCTTCTTCAATCAAATGTGCAATCACCCAAAACCATTTGGGACATGACACCAACGGTCCTTTCATTACATTGAATTGGCCTAGGAGTCATCTCCCTACATTTTAACTCTAAAACCCCTTTTTATCATCATTTTAATAGGAAGAACACATTTATCTTTAAAAGTGAATTATGAACAAACAAGACCGACTTTGCTTGGGTGAAATGGGTGTTTAAGTACTTCCCATTTCGTAACCTAGCCCCCGAACCCCTCATCCCAAAGAATCTATGTTTTCGTAAATCAAACTTAGGCTCATAAACATTAGGTTTTCTTACATTCCTCAAAAACATGGGTGGCGACTCTAAAACACAATTAGACATCCTAGGGTAACCCACGCGCTCTAGCCAAGTCATGGCCCCACCCCGGGGTATCTACAGTGGCGACTTCGCTGGGGACGCTTGAGGGTTAAACTTGTGTTGCTGTTCATAATTCACTTTTTCTGGGCATTCTGGAAATTGACATGGGAAGTGGTCCAAAGCGCGCGCGTCCCGCGTCAAATTCCAGAATCGCCCGCCTTCCATGTGTTCTTCCTATTCTTCCTATTATTTTGTGCTAACAAACATTGCAGGGGCTCCATCACACAATCAGGACCAGGGCAATCCCCTGAGTCCATAAGTTTCTGATAATCTGACAGGTTAGCCCAGAAGCGGGCGCCTCCCAGATACAATGCGCCAGGCGCGCGCTTCCCACAACACTAGCCAGAGGCGCGCGCTTCTGGGTCAATTTCCAGGGCAAGAACAGGTTTCAGTGACTGAACAGAATAAAGGGGTGTGGGCACAGTTGCCTGCATCAGAACAGAATTGAACCCTTGGACTGTTTAATTTTGTGTTTTATTTACCGGTCACACGGGTGATTCGGGAGTTGTAATTTACATGCTTATGTGTTTTTTTATCTTTTCTTTTCAAAAAAAAAATAAAAAAATTTGTCACGTGATAGACCTCACACTACATGCACATTACTCCTATAAATTGCTCACTATCGAGTCGCACAAGTCCAACCCCAAACCCGTCGAGGCCCGTCCTAGAAAGTTTCAAGCTCCACTCTACCTTGGCTCTTTCGAAGCGGTAAACCTCAGCCCGTGGCGTAGTTCATGACTACATGCCGGGGGTGACCTTTAAGCCTCTTTTTAGCCGAGCACAAACCACACAATTCTAGTTAGGGTCAAACACTCCGTGACCAAGTCGGTTTCCATGTACCGAGATTTCCCTAAACTAATGTTTTCAAACCATACATGCCAACTTGTTGAAACGGACGCAATAAAAATCCGTCCCCAAAAGTGGTTGTCTTGGACGAAAATAAAAAAATCCGTCCTCGCATGTATTGTAACGCCCATCCTATTTCTTGTTAAATATTTGACCTATTTATTAAATACTTGAACTTGCATATTATGTGTTAGTTTTACTTGGGTTAAATTTTTAACTGCTTTAAATAGTTAAGGTGGTTAAATATCTAGTTTTGACTTTAGGAGCCTTTTTGTTAAAAGTGAAACTTGAGGGGCCTAGTTGTCATTTTCCAAAAGTTGCCAAGTATATCTTGTGTTTGCCTGGGAGAATCATTTCTTCCCCAAATCATTCTCGTTGTTTCCTCTGTTTTATAAGTTAGGTTTAGGGTTTTGCCTATTCTCGACTCCTCAAGTTTAATTATCCCTCCGTTCTTGATTCCGATCCCGGATTAATATTCGTGGCGTTGAATAGAGCATTCCAGGCCGAACAGAAATAAATTTGGTTAACTTTGATTTTTGACTAGGTAAGTTATTAGCTCCCCCTTACTTGTAATAACATGCATAAATGTTATTCTCGATACTTGTGAATGTTAATTTCGTGTTTGGAATGATTTTTGTGATACTTGTAAATTTGGGACAAAGGGAGTAACATTCCCCTGTGTAAAATGATAAAGGGACTTGGAAATATTAGATTGAATATGTTATGCCTTTGTTAGAGTTGTGAAATGGTTAGTGGAAAGTTACTCCTACGTTTTGGGACGGAAAATTTCTTAACCTGGGAAAGGAATAAAAATTTTGCATTTTGGTACATTGTGCGACCGCACAAAAATCCTTGGGCGACCGCACATCTTTCTGAAAGGTTTTTCAAAGAAATTGACCTGCTTGTGTGCGACCGCACAGTTCATTTTAGGCGACCGCACAGTTATCTGAAAAACCAAAAATGTTGTTTAAAGTTTGTATAAGTTGGAAGTAACCCTAGTTAAGGTATATAACCTTAGTATAAGATGTCCTAGCAAGTGTTGTGACACCTTAGGGGCATCAGAACTTGGTCTTAAACATGTATACTCATTGAATTAAAATGAGAACTTAAGTATAAGAGTAGTAACTCTTCCTTATGTCTTGAAAGTGCTATGAATAAGCACTAATGTGTTATACTTGTTGTGAATCCAATGATTGTGCACCTTAGAGGCATTAGCATAAGGTCTTAGACTTGAACATCCTAAGAATAGGATTGGGATTTTGTAAGAGTAAATGTATAACTCTTATACTTGTGTGAATGTCCAAAGATTGGGATATAACTTGAAGTATAAGACATTAAAATCTTGTACGTGACTTGAACATCCAAATAATTGGATTAAAACCTGAATATAAGATAATAAAATCTTGTACTTGACTTGACTTGACACCAATACATATGTATGGTAGTGAACTAGAAAGTGCTATAACTAAGCACTAACGTGTATGAGACATGTTCTTGTTGTGTATGTGCAAACATTGCATACATTTGCTTGATACAAGGTGACTTCTTGATTACTTGAAGCATGTTCCTTGTTGAGCTAGTCCACTACTTTTGGATTAGTTCTTCTCCCGTAGTTCAAGTAAATATCTACTTGTACCTTCTTGTGTGAGTCCAGCTGGTTCTCCTTGCTTGTTCGAAAATGTATAGGTTCACGCTTGTCGCGAGAGCTGGGATTTATGTGACAATCGGGTCCCTATGTATTTCCGCCTGACCCCTTACTACCGGCCATAGTAAGGGCATAGCTTCCTTAGTTGGAGCAATAAGCCTGACTTAAGTGAATGCTAAACTCCTGTCTTGAACACCTCGTGAATACTCATGAGTCTTGATATTGTGGATGACACTGGTTACCGGGTCTTCTGATACATACTGAATAATCAGTTTCCTGTTATTGATCGTGATTGTCAAAGTAATACAAGCTACGACAACAATGGTATTCTTGGGAGGAATAAGGAAGGAAGCAATATACTTATTAGATTGCTTGTTTAGCCTTATGTGCTACTTGATGAGTGGCTTAGCCTCTCATATACTTGTTACTTGATGATACTTGATATATGATTACTTGAGTATCTACTTGAATTGCATGATAACATGTCATGTAGTTGCATCTAATAGCTTACTGAGATTTATCTCACCCCGTTCCTTGTTTAATTGTTTTCCTTAGATCAAAGGAAGGATAGTGCGCAGTGAGGCTCGACATAGCTGGGAGCTTACTTCGCAGGTCGTGATTATTTTGGGGCTTGTGTCCTTTTACATTTGGTGAGGACGATGTTCTATGGGTTTGTAACTCCTTATTTTGGGGTAGACAGTCTTGTTCAGTTCATGTTGTCACTAGAGATCTTGTATAGTACTCTTGATGCCAGCTTATGTGCTAGGCATATTTCCGCTGTGTATGTATTTAAGTTTGGTTTTAATTTTCTTGTCTAGAACTCGTGTTGTGAGCTAGTATAGCTCCATACTCTTGAGTATATATATATATCATGTCAGTTTGTTAAACAAATGTCATTAAGTTTCTTGTTAAGTTTCGGGTTCCTCGTTAGGCACTCCCACCGGGTTCGAGGTTCTACTAGGGGATCCCGGGACCTGGGGGCGTGTCAGGTTGGTATCAGAGCGACCCTGGTTTAGCTACCATGTTTAGCTACCTTGGTTTGCTCTAAGTCTTGATAGGGTCTATGGCCTAGGTATGGGTGAGTCTTGGGGTGTTATTAATAACGCTGAGTGTTTACCTACAGGTACAATGAGTTTTGAAGGTACAAGTGGTAGTAATCAGCTGAGATCTATAACTCCTCAAGAAGAAATGGTTGATAATGTAGACTGGGATTATCCTAATCGCCTTACAAGGTTCTTGAAGCTGAAACCTCGTAGTTTTGATGGGGAATTTGATGCCAAGAAGGCATAAGAGTGGATTGAAAGTATTGAGAAGATCTTTACAGCCTTGAGATGTGCAGGTGGTGATAAGGTAACCTTTGCAACCTTTAAACTTAAGAAAGCCGCTGAACATTGGTGGCAAGTGTTGAGTAAAAGTTGGGAAATGGAAGGTGTACCACAGACATGGGAGAATTTTCTTAAAGCATTCAAGTCACAGTTTATTCCAACAGTGGTCCAAGATAAAAAGGAAATGGAATTTCTTAATCTGGAGCAGGAAGTCTGACAGTGGGGCAATACTCAACCAAGTTCACAGAATTGGCGAGGTATTGTGATCACTTAGTTCCAAACGAAGCCAAGAAGGCACAGAGGTTTGTTAAAGGGTTGAGGACTGAGTATAGGAAGCAACTTCTTTCTCTAAAGCTCACTAGTTATCATCAAGCAGTGGAGAAGGCTTATACTATTGAAAATGATATCGAATAACACAAGGTGAAGTTGGGAACAACCATGACTGGTCTTGTATCAGAGAAAACTCAGGGATCTGGTTCTAAAGGTGGTAAATCTGGTCGTCAAGATCGTCGTTTCCGACAGCCAACCGAAAGCAAAGGTAGTGTATCAACTGGTTCGAGGACAACAGTCCAAGGTTCCAGGAAAGTATGTGGTTTTTGTTCGAAAGAAGGTCATTCTGAAGACAAGTGTTGGTCAAAGCAAGAAAAGTGTTTAGTGTGTGGTGAAGCGGGGCACTTTGCTAGAAATTGTCCTAAAATTAGAGGAAATCAAGTTGGGGGTACAAGTCAACCAGCCTCAGGTTCCAAGAGAGATAGTGGGGGTCGACCAAAAGTTCAGGGTCGAGTGTTTGCTTTAGATCAGCAGGGTGTAGCTGAGTCTTCTGCGGTCATAGGAGGTATTATATTACTTTCTAGTACGAGAGCGCGAGTCTTGATAGATCCAGGCTCATCTCATTCTTATGTGGCATCTCATTTTGTGTCGCATTTGCATGTTCTTCCTGATTCTATGCCGTATGTGCTAGAAGTATCTTCCCCTATGGGAGATTGCATGTTTACTTCTGAGGTTTACAAGAAATGTGAGGTTCTTGTGGGTGATCATGCCCTTCTTGCTGACCTAGTCGTGTTACCTATAAGGGACTTTGACGTGATTCTTGGCATGGATTGGCTATATGTGCATCATGCATCTGTTGATTGTTATAGAAAAGTAGTAACTTTTTCTATTCCTGGTTTGCCTGATTTTACCTTTGAGGGTGATAGGCCTTTATGTGTTATACATGTTATTTCTGCTTTAAAAGCTAGAAAACTTTTATCTCGTGGTTGTGCCGGGTATCTCGCATGTGTGCTTGATCAGAGTTTATCTGTTCCCAAGATGGAGGATATTCCTGTTGTGTCTGAATTTTCAGATGTGTTCTCTTCTGAGTATAGCATGCCACCTGATCGAGAGCTTGAGTTTTGTATTGAGTTATTACCAGGTACAGCACCAATCTCTAAAGCACCTTATAGAATGGCTCCAGCTAAGTTGAGAGAGTTGAAAACACAGCTTGAGGAATTGCTTGAAAGGGGCTTCATCAGGCCTAGTGTATCACCGTGGGGTGCACCAGTGTTATTTGTTAGAAAGAAAGATGGGACTCTGCGATTGTGTATTGATTACAGAGATCTTAATCAGGTAACTATCAAGAACAAATATCCGTTACCTCATATTGATGACTTGTTTGATCAGCTTCAGGGTTCAGTAGTGTACTCGAAGCTTGACTTGAGAAGTGGTTATCATCAGTTGAAAATCAGATATGAGGATATACCAAAGACAGCTTTCCGTACCAGGTATGGGCATTATGAGTTTATTGTTATGCCATTCGGTTTGACAAATGCTCCAGCTGTATTTATGGATTTGATGAACCGTATCTTTAAGCCATATCTTTATTGTTTTGTGGTGGTATTCATTGATGACATTCTTGTGTATTCTAAGTCACGGGCTGAGCATGAACAACATCTCAGAGTGGTATTACAAGTTCTTCGTGAGAAACAATTATTTGCAAAATTCAGCAAATGTGCTTTCTGGTTAGAAGAAGTTTCATTCTTGGGGCATGTTGTGTCTGCTACTGGTATTGCAGTAGATCCTTCCAAAGTTGAAGCAGTTGTAAACTGGAAGAGGCCAACTACAGTGACTGAAATCCGTAGTTTCTTGGGCTTGGCTAGTTATTATCGGAGGTTCATTGAGGGAGTCTCCAAGATTGCTACTCCATTGACTAATATGACTCGAAAAGCTATTTCTTTTGAGTGGAATGACAAATGTGAAGCAAGTTTTCTGGAGTTGAAAAGGCGTTTGACTACAGCTCCAGTCTTGGCTTTGCCTAATGGTTCTGAGCATTTCATGGTTTATACTGATGCTTCTAAAGAAGGATTGGGTTGTGTTCTGATGCAAGATGGCAAGGTAATAGCTTATGCTTCTCGAAAATTATCTCCTTATGAAAAGAATTATCCTACTCATGATTTAGAGTTGGCTGCGATTATTTTTGCTTTGCGTAAATGGAGGCATTACTTGTATGGAACCAAATTTGAAGTCTTTACCGATCATAAAAGCTTGAAGTACTTGTTTTCTCAAAAAGAGCTTAACATGAGACAACGTAGATGTATGGAGAAATTGAAGGATCATGATTGTACTATCCTTTATCATCCAGGAAAGGCAAATGTTGTGGCAGATGCACTGAGCAGAAAGACTTATATTTCTTGCCTGATGATTCGTGAATGGAAGATGTTTGAAGACTTGTGTGACTGGAATCCTTGTGAATCAAATCATGGATTTATTCTTGCTAATATAAAAGCTACTTCAGATTTACTCCAACAGATCAAAGAAGCTCAGGTAACTGATTCTGAATTACATAAAATCATTAGTGGAATGAATGAAGGAAAGCAACCAGATTTTTCTTTCAACAGTGATGGAATTCTTACCTTTCGAGGCAGAGTTTGTATCCCAGTTGATTCTGAGATAAAGAAGAAAGTTCTTGAAGAGGCTCACAAAGCCAAGTATACTATTCATCCTGGAAGCACTAAAATGTACCAAGACTTGAAGAAACATTTCTGGTGGAACAATATGAAAAGAGAAATTGCTGAGTATGTTTCCAAATGTTTGACTTGTCAACAAGTAAAAGTGGAACATCAACGTCCAGCAGGTTTGTTGCAACCATTAGAAATTCCAGAATGGAAATGGGAGCATATTACTATGGATTTTGTGACTGGTTTGCCACGTACCAGACGAGGCCATGATGCTGTTTGGGTTATAGTGGACAGGTTGACTAAATCAGCTCACTTCTTGTCTGTTTCTATGGGATATTCATTGTCTCAGTTGGCATCTTTATATGTTCAGGAGATTGTCCGACTGCATGGGGTTCCTGTGAGTATTTTATCTGACAGAGATCCTCGATTTACTTCTCGATTCTGGCAGGCTCTTCAGGGTGCTATGGGTACTAAATTGAATTTCAGTACTGCTTTTCATCCTCAATCTGATGGGCAATCTGAGAGACTTATAAAGATTCTCGAGGATATGTTACGTGCTTGTGTTATTGATTTCAAAGGCAGTTGGGATACTCATCTTCCTTTGGCTGAGTTTGCTTATAATAACAGTTTTCAGTCTAGCATTGAAATGGCTCCATATGAGGCTCTTTATGGCAGAAAATGTCGATCTCCTATATGCTGGGATGAAGTGGGAGAAGCTAGACTCTTGGGTCCTGAAATGGTTCAACAGTCAGTTGAAAGTGTGAAACTTATTCGAGATAAATTGCGCACAGCTCAGAGTAGACAAAAGAGTTATGCAGATCATCGTAGAAGGGATCTTGAATTCCAGGTAGGTGACTTTGTATTCTTGAAGGTCTCTCCTCGTAGAGGTATAAAGAGATTTGGGAAGAAAGGAAAGTTATCT
This sequence comes from Campanula takesimana, assembly GCA_026119855.1. Lineage (NCBI taxonomy): Eukaryota > Viridiplantae > Streptophyta > Magnoliopsida > Asterales > Campanulaceae > Campanula > Campanula takesimana. Next base: position 120,530 of record JAOWBW010001832.1, read on the forward strand.
CCTCGTTATATCGGTCCATTTGAAATTCTTGAAAGAGTTGGTAAGTTGGCTTATAGAGTGGCTTTACCTCCTTCTTTATCGGGTATTCATGATGTATTCCATGTATCTATGCTTCGCAAGTATATGGCTGATGAATCACATGTTCTTGAGTATGAGGCTATTCCATTTCATCCTGATTTGTCCTATGAGGAACAGCCTGTTGAAATTCTTGACTGGAAAGAGCAAGTATTGCGTACCAAAAGGATTCCTATTGTGAAGGTCCTTTGGAGGAATCATGAAATAGAAGAGGCTACTTGGGAAACCGAGAAAGAGATGAGAGATAAATACCCGAGCCTATTTGAAAATCTTGGTAAGTAAAATTCGTAGGCAAATTTTCTTTAAGGTGGGGAGGATGTAACGCCCATCCTATTTCTTGTTAAATATTTGACCTATTTGTTAAATACTTGAACTTGCATATTATGTGTTAGTTTTACTTGGGTTAAATTTTTAACTGCTTTAAATAGTTAAGGTGGTTAAATATCTAGTTTTGACTTTAGGGGCCTTTTTGTTAAAAGTGGAACTTGAGGGGCCTAGTTGTCATTTTCCAAAAGTTGCCAAGTATATCTTGTGTTTGCCTGGGAGAATCATTTCTTCCCCAAATCATTCTCGTTGTTTCCTCTGTTTTATAAGTTAGGTTTAGGGTTTTGCCTATTCTCGACTCCTCGAGTTTAATTATCCCTCCGTTCTTGATTCCGATCCCGGATTAATATTCGTGGCGTTGAATAGAGCGTTCCAGGCCGAACAGAAATAAATTTGGTTAACTTTGATTTTTGACTAGGTAAGTTATTAGCTCCCCCTTACTTGTAATAACATGCATAAATGTTATTCTCGATACTTGTGAATGTTAATTTCGTGTTTGGAATGATTTTTGTGATACTTGTAAATTTGGGACAAAGGGAGTAACATTCCCCTGTGTAAAATGATAATGGGACTTGGAAATATTAGATTGAATATGTTATGCCTTTGTTAGAGTTGTGAAATGGTTAGTGGAAAGTTACTCCTACGTTATGGGACGGAAAATTTTTTAACCTGGGAAAGGAATAAAAATTTCGCATTTTGGTACATTGTGCGACCGCACAAAAATCCTTGGGCGACCGCACATCTTTCTGAAAGGTTTTTCAAAGAAATTGACCTGCTTGTGTGCGACCGCACAGTTCATTTTAGGCGACCGCACAGTTATCTGAAAAACCTAAAATGTTGTTTAAAGTTTGTATAAGTTGGAAGTAACCCTAGTTAAGGTATATAACCTTAGTATAAGATGTCCTAGCAAGTGTTGTGACACCTTAGGGGCATCAGAACTTGGTCTTAAACATGTATACTCATTGAATTAAAATGAGAACTTAAGTATAAGAGTAGTAACTCTTCCTTATGTCTTGAAAGTGCTATGAATAAGCACTAATGTGTTATACTTGTTGTGAATCCAATGATTGTGCACCTTAGAGGCATTAGCATAAGGTCTTAGACTTGAACATCCTAAGAATAGGATTGGGATTTTGTAAGAGTAAATGTATAACTCTTATACTTGTGTGAATGTCCAAAGATTGGGATATAACTTGAAGTATAAGACATTAAAATCTTGTACGTGACTTGAACATCCAAAGAATTGGATTAAAACTTGAATATAAGATAATAAAATCTTGTACTTGACTTGACTTGACACCAATACATATGTATGGTAGTAAACTAGAAAGTGCTATATGTAAGCACTAACGTGTATGAGACATGTTCTTGTTGTGTATGTGCAAACATTGCATACATTTGCTTGATACAAGGTGACTTCTTGATTACTTGAAGCATGTTCCTTGTTGAGCTAGTCCACTACTTTTGGATTAGTTCTTCTCCCGTAGTTCAAGTAAACATCTACTTGTACCTTCTTGTGTGAGTCCAGCTGGTTCTCCTTGCTTGTTCGAAAATGTATAGGTTCACGCTTGTCGCGAGAGCTGGGGTTTAAGTGACAATCGGGTCCCTATGTATTTCCGCCTGACCCCTTACTACCGGCCATAGTAAGGGCATAGCTTCCTTAGTTGGAGCAATAAGCCTGACTTAAGTGAATGCTAAACTCCTGTCTTGAACACCTCGTGAATACTCATGAGTCTTGATATTGGGAATGACACTGGTTACCAGGTCTTCTGATACATACTGAATAATCAGTTTCCTGTTATTGATCGTGATTGTCAAAGTAATACAAGCTACGACAACAATGGTATTCTTGGGAGGAATAAGGAAGGAAGCAATATCCTTATTAGCTTGCTTGTTTAGCCTTATGTGCTACTTGATGAGTGGCTTAGCCTCTCATATACTTGTTACTTGATGATACTTGATATATGATTACTTGAGTATCTACTTGAATTGCATGATAACATGTCATGTAGTTGCATCTAATAGCTTACTGAGATTTATCTCACCCCGTTCCTTGTTTAATTGTTTTCCTTAGATCAAAGGAAGGATAGTGCGCAGTGAGGCTCGACATAGCTGGGAGCTTACTTCGCAGGTCGTGATTATTTTAGGGCTTGTGTCCTTTTACATTTGGTGAGGAAGATGTTCTATGGGTTTGTAACTCCTTATTTTGGGGTAGACAGTCTTGTTCAGTTCATGTTGTCACTAGACATCTTGTATAGTACTCTTGATGCCAGCTTATGTGCTAGGCATATTTCCGCTGTGTATGTATTTAAGTTTGGTTTTAATTTTCTTGTCTAGAACTCGTGTTGTGAGCTAGTATAGCTCCTTACTCTAGAGTATATATATCATGTCAGTTTGTTAAACAAATGTCATTAAGTTTCTTGTTAAGTTTCTGGTTCCTCGTTAGGCACTCCCACCGGGTTCGAGGTTCTACTAGGGGATCCCGGGACCTGGGGGCGTGTCATGTATGCTTTACTACATTAATTTAGTTTAATCCCGACACATGTAGGATTCACAAACGCGATGGAATCCGATGAGTATATGGGACCGCGAGATGGTCTATATACTAGTGTGACGATTCCATTATCTTATTAGAAACCCCAAAAGGGACCCATTCCCTCCGACTTATAAATAAAAAAAAAGAGTCTTTTTTCCTTATGTGGTTCGAGTCGTGTGCCCAACTGTGTGTTCTCAACCTCTTCATCGACCGAAAGTGTGAACCGAGACTGACAAAGGCTACTTCTCCAATTATAGGTCTGATTGGTACTCTCCGCATCTACAGAGATTCATCCAACAGGCTTATCCGTGAACCGATCACTCCAACAGCTTCTACATCATCAATGGCCGGCGACCCCAGCACCAACAACGCCATGACTCTCGAACAACTTTCTGCCATGGTTCAAACACTCCAACAACAAGTCTCTACCCTTAACCAAGAGGCTCCAACCAAAGAATCCTTGTGCCAAGCTCATTCGACAGTCAAAGGGAGGCCCACGAGGCCGAGGTTGACCAACTAAAAGCCAAGCTCCTCAAGCTCTCCAAGAACAAGGGGGTTAATGACAATGAGGAATCCGAGTGGACCGAGGGTTTGTTTGAAAGCCCATATGTCAGCGCCCGTACCAAAAAAGTGGGAAACCAAGCACCGACAACAACGACCCCAAAATGGTCGATTCCATCATGGCCTACATTGATCAGAAATTCGACGGCCTCAACATGGGAAAAGGCTCCAACACAAGCCTTTATCAGTCGTCCATCCTCATGAGCATGATGGCCGCTCTCCCCAACAAATTCAAGATGCCCGACATTAGCAAGTTTAAGGGCAACTCATGCCCGATGGCCCACATCGAGACTACATTTGGGATATGGTTCCGAAGAAGGTCTCCCCAAAAGTTATGGCTCAATGCTTTCCTCTCACTCTCGAGGGGGCGGCAAAGGATTGGTATGCAACTCTCCCGTTCACTGTCCGTCTTGATTGGGATGCCGCTATGCTTGCCTTCAAAAATCAATATCAAGGCAACACCACTCACCGGCCCACAAGGAAAGAGCTCGAGAACACCATTCAAAGAGACAATGAGTCCTTCATTGACTTCACAAGGAGATGGAATGACAATCTATCTGAAATTGTTGAGAGGCCAAACACAAAAGAGCAAATGGACATCTTTCTCAAGTGTCTCAAGATTGATCTCCGCACCCACCTAAGTGGGGTTTGCTACTCCGACTTCTCCCAAATGTATGAGGTGGGGTACGCATGGATGACTTTCTCAAGGAGATTAAAAAGGTCACTCCTACTTACCGATACAAGGCCGCCTCTAGTTCAAACAAAGAGGCTTCTGTCAATGCCGTCACTACCGACAAGGGGAATTACAAGAAGGTCCCTCCACCACAAGGCAAGCGGTTCCAAAACGACCGCGTCTACACTTCTCTCAATGGCAGACCATCACCGAGGCCTATGAAGCTCTAAAGGCCAATGGACAAATCACCCTCTTCAAGGGTACAAGAAACCACAACCGCTCCGTCCCAATCATGCCCACAACAAATGGTGTGACTACCATCAATGCACCGGCCACCTCGCCAAGGATTGCTTCTCCATCCGCAACACCATCCAAGACCTCATAGATAAGAAGGAATTCATAATCCCTAATGAGGGTGGTGTCAATGTAATAGAGGTAGAAGAGTTTGAAGGAACCACTCATTCGATCCCAATTGTGAATGAGGGCTCCGATGATATGAATAAACTTGATAATTCTTGTTATGTTGTGACCTATGATGATATTATGAGGGAAGTCTTAGAGAATAGGAAGAAGAAGCTACAAGGGACCGTGAATGTGCTCACTCGCAGTGGCCGAGTAACAACGAGCACAATCCCTCCCCATACCACAGTAACCAACACCTCTTCTCAAAGATCGCAAGCACGCGACATACCCGAAGATCCTTTGTTAACACAACTCAAGAAGACGCAAGCCAACATATCCATCTGGGACCTTATTGTATCATCAAAGAAACACCGAGACCTCATGATCAAGAACTTAGATGACACATCAGTCTCTCCCGACATGACACCTGAGGACCTCACAGCAATGATAGGTCACATTCACTTCGGCAATGTCATCACTTTTGCCGACATGGACCTCCCGCCATTTGGGTCCGAACACAATGAAGCCATATACCTCAAAGTAAAGGCAAGGGGGAGACCCATCTCAAGAGTTCTAGTTGACGGTGGTTCTGCACTCAACTTAATGCCGAGCCGAGTCATGGGCATACTGGGGCTCAAAAGCTCCGATTTACAACCCTCCGCACAAGTCATTAGAGGGTATGACAGCACTGCCCGTACAGTCATGGGAATGTTAGAAGTTGATATCGAATTTGGAAGCATGATCATGTCTGTCCCATTCCAAGTACTTGATGTCCCTGCTTCATTCAACTTACTTCTGGGCCGACCTTAGATCCACAGTTCCAATGCGGTACCTTCCATTCTCCATCAGTGCATCAAGATCAGAAATGGGGACGAGATAGTCACCATCATGGCCGAGAATGTCACCATCCACAGAAATGGGGGACAACCCGTTCACCAAGTCCAACACGGGATAGAAGATGCCACTCTCTCCGGCGTCAACACCATTGACAAGAAGGGGGAAACAGACAATGGACCCTCGGCAATCCTAAAATCCTCCGCATGATGAGGAACATGAATCACTTTCCCGGTCTAGGCCTAGGGAAGCATCAACAAGGGATATTACACCCCGTAGAAATTCCCTTTGTCAAGAACAAGTTTGGTCTGGGGTACGAGCCTACAAAGATGACTTGAAATACGAGCAAGCAGTCAAGAATCAAAAGACCCAAGCTCGCAAAGAAGGTCGACAATATGAAATCCCTGACTTAAGGCCTTACCGCAACACACTAAACGGTTACTTTATTCGCCAAGGGAAGATGTTCCGTACATGATATTTCCCGAACTGTGGGTTAACGACAAGGGCGTCAGAAAGCCCGGTCTCGAGATCTTCACTGATTGTGAAATACCGACACAAGAAAGGGAGTCTACTCCAATGTCACCCCGAGAGTAGTGGGGCAAGAAAGTGACTATAGAGTCCGAGGTAGAGATTACCGTGGGGTAAGAACTATCCGATCTAGCCTCCATGTTCGAAGAATTTACCATCACATACAATTGTCAAGTCAACGCCATCTACGACACTGTTGTCAGAAAGGAAACGATCAGTAAGATCCCGCCAAGCTCCGAGCCAATCAACAACTGGTATTCAACGAAGGGGCCAGTAGTATCCGAGGATTTCTTGATCCAAGAAATGGGTTGCATACCTTGTACAGCAACAAAGGAAGAGCGGCTCACACTTACTTTCGAGTCCGAGAGTGTTTCCAATGCCCTCACCCAAGAGGATATGGAGGCAATAGCCGAGCGTGTGTTTCCTTTCTTTGCTAATGAAAAATTTGATATTTCTGAGTACCCCGAGATTGCAAACATCATAAATGATGAATTAACTAATAACGAACTTAATGAACAAGTTAATAACGATTCAAATTATGATGAAATAGACCACAAAAACATAACATACCTAAATGAACTAGCTCAACAGGTTCGTTGTCGTGGTGAAAATGGTCCAGGGGCTGATGAGGAATTGCATGTTGTTAATCTGGGTACCAACGAAGATCCAAAAGAAACAAAGATTGGCAGCTTCTCAAGGGGGAAGACAAAGACATATTGATTGCACTGCTCAGAGAATTCGTGGATGTATTCGCATGGTCGTACAAAGACATGCCGGGTTTGGACAGAAAGGTCGCGGAGCACAGAATTCCGATCAGAGAGGACGCCAAGCCAGTAAAGCAGAAGCTCAGAAAGATCAAGCCAGAATGGTCTCTACAAGTCAAAGAAGAGATTGAAAAGCTCCTTAGTGTGGGTTTCATCAAAGTCATTGAGTATCCGACTTGGCTAGCCAACATTGTGACAGTCAGAAAGGCAAACGGTAAGGTTCGAGTTTGTGTGGACTTCCGGGATTTGAACAAAGCTTCCCCGAAAGATGATTTTCCACTACCAAACATCGACATGCTCGTCGATTCAACTGCCAACTATGAAGTCCGCTCATTTGTGGACGGTTTTGCTGGTTACAATCAGATTCTCATGTCCAAAGAGGATCAACTAAGACAACGTTCACAACTCCGTGGGCGACCTTCTGCTACACAGTCATGCCGTTCGGGCTAAGGAACGCTGGGGCTACTTACCAGAGGGCTGTTACGGATCTATTCCATGACATGATTCATAAAGAGATCGAGGTCTAGGTAGACGACATGATCATCCATTCGAACGGAACCGATGGTCAACATTTGATCGATCTTCGCAAGTTCTTTGAAAGGCTTCGACAACACAAGATGAGACTCAACCCCGCAAAGTGCACTTTTGGGGTCGTCAAAGGAAAACTTCTAGGTTACATGGTCACTGAAAGAGGAATTGAAGCCGATCCCTCCAAAATAAAGGCAATCATTGACATGCCTCCACCAAAGACGCAGAAGGAAATCAAAGGTTTCATGGGCAGACTTCAATACATCAGTCGGTTTGTGCACCAACTCACTTCCATGTGTGAGCCGATCTTCAAGCTACTCAAAAAGAATGTGGCTCTAGAATGGACCGATGCATGCCAAGAAGCCTTCGACCAAGTGAAGCCTCTCTTTCTCTATCTCACTGTCAATGATGAAGCCCTAGGGGCTATGTTAGCACAAGAACAACGAGACTCCACAAAAGAGAATGCTATCTACTTTGTCAGCCGCCGGTTTCAAGGAGCTGAAAAGAACTACTCTGTCTTAGAGAAGTCTTGTGCTGCATTGGTTTGGGTTACTCAAAAGCGTAAGCATTACATGGAGGCCTTCCCAATCAAGTTAGTAGCAAAAGTGGACCCGCTCCGCTACATCTTCGAAAAACCTTTCATGTCAACAAGAATAGACAAATGGTATTTCAGGCTCGCCGGATACGATATCACTTACGTCACACTCAAATCCATCAGGAGGAAAGTGTTTAGTGATCAGCTTACTGAAATTCCGTGTGACGAAGTGAAGGGGGAAGATGTACAGTTCCCCGACGAGCATTTAATTTATGCTAAAACAGAAGAAAATAAGTGGCAACTTTTTTTCGATGGCGCAGCCAATAAGCATGGATATGGCATAGGGATGTTACTTGTTGATCCTAAGGACATGTATACTCCAATCGCTATCCGCCTCTAATTCGAAGCCACCAACAACACCGCTGAGTACGAAGCTTGCATAGCGGGGCTCAAAGCAGCCCTCGAGAGAAATGTCACAAGTTTAGAAGTATTCGGTGATTCCTTGCTCATCATCAATCAGACATCTGGAAAATGGAAGATTCAAGACTCGACTCTGCAACGGTATGGTCAACATCTCGAGGAGTTGGTTGAACAGTTTCAAGAAATCACCTTCAACTACCTGCCAAGGGACAAAAACCTCTTTGCTGATGCACTAGCCACCATCGCTTCACTGGTCGAAATACCTGAGGGTAAAATGGTGAAGCCCTTCAAAATTTCCCGAAGGAACAGTCCGGCATACTGCATGAGTATCGAGATCAACGAGGTCCAAGCAAACTCCCCATGGTACGCGGATATCATGAATTTCCTCAAGGATGGTACCTATCCCGAGAGTAGCAATAAGAAGTCTCAAATGGCATTGCAAAGACTAGCCTCCCGATATGTACTGATTGGGGACCGAGTCTACAAAAGGCACCACGAAGGGATCAATCTCCTATGCGCAAATGAGACCGAAGCTCAAGAAATAATGCATGAGATCCACGAAGGTGAATGTGGGCCCCAGATGAACGGGTTTATGTTGACCAAGAAGATTCTCCGCATGGGTTATTATTGGAGTACCATGGAAAGGGACTGCATCGAGAAAGTCAAGAGGTGCGCCAAATGCCAATTCCATACCAATCTACAGTACGCTCCACCCTCACAGCTTTACAATATGACCACACCTTGGCCTTTCTCTTGTTGGGGCATAGACATCATTGGCAAAGTCCACCCTACTGGCAGCAACGGACAATCTTTTGTCCTAGTAGCCGTGGATTATTTCACAAAATGGGTCGAAGCACAGGCTTACCGAGTTCTCAACGCCAAGAAAGTGGCCAAATTCGTGAAAACCCACATCATGTGCCGATACGGCGTTCCTCATGAGATCATCTCAGATAACGGTTCTCACTTTGAAAAAGAGATGGACGCGCTCCTGGTAGAATACAAGATTACTAAGCACAAGTCATCTCCATACCGCCCTTAAGCAAACGGCGCGGTCGAGGCAGCTAATAAGACAATCGAGACCATTGTGAAGAAAATGGCCTCTACTGGAAGGGATTGGCCCGAAAAGATACCTCTAGCGTTATGGGGCTACCGCACGTCAATACGGACAGCGACCGGAGAAACTCCTTATGCACTGGTATATGGTTCCGAAGCTGTGCTACCAATAGAGCTCGAAGTTCCCTCCCTACGGGTCCTCCTCGAGAACCAAGTCAATGAAGTCGATTGGATGCAAAGTCGATACGAACAGCTAGCCCTACTCGACGAGAAGAGGCTAAGAGCAATCGAACGTATGAGGGCCTATCAATAAAGAATGGCTAGGGCTTTTAACAAAAAGGTGAAGCCCCGAAACATCAGTGTAGGAGATTTGGTCTTGAGACAACACCCTCCTAATGCCATGAACCCCCTTGGAAAATGGGGACCCCGATGGATCGGTCCATACGTAGTCAAGAAGATACTAAGCGGCGGTGCAGTCCGACTCGTGGACTTAGACGGAGATCAGCTACCAAAGGAAGTCAACCTCGACAAATTGAAGAGATTTTACGTCTAGGCAAAAAACAGGGTGCACAAAAAAAAAATGGTCTTCGTTTGTTTGAACTACGGAGACCTGAGCCTCTACACTTGAGGAACGTAGGAAACCTTCGGGTGCGGTCTAAAACATAAACACATACCCAAATCATTTCAAATTAACGAGATGCAATTTTTTATTCATTTCTTGAATTATTCTTATCATTACAATGAAAATGTTGAGCTACTAAAAGACATTAAAACATTAAATCTTAAAACAAGTGGTCTATTTTAATTGCAATCTCTCGGGGTACTAGGAAAAATCTAATTTTCTCTTGGCCTTTGAAGGACCACCCGAGCGACCATCAATCCTACTCTTCTTGGGAGGCCTAGGGACACTGATACGGACCGATATCTTCTGCACAGCAGAGCGCCTCCGAGCATAAAAGTCATCCAAAGGGTACCGAAAGGGTCAGTCAGGATGTTGTCCACATCAGTCGCAGCTTCCTTGTACCTCAAAGCACTGCTGGGCTCAAAGTCCTTTCCAAGCAACTCAGCCCGAAGAGCATCTACCCAACTAATGCCACGTAGACGGTACCAAGCAAATGATCCAAGTAACTCTCGGAAGGAAAATACTACCCCGGTGCAATGGAGCGAAAGCCCAATGGTTACGATCATCTCCCCAAGCCGACTGAAGCTCATTCGAAAAGTCTGGACCCATATAAGAAACTGGACAAAGCCTCCCGTCCCTCGGAAAAGGAATTCTCTGCTGATGGCCAAATTGCCTCAGAACCCGTTTGGGTTGGTAAAATGAAGAATATCTCAACCTGGGTAAAACCACATGCTGAAAACCGGACGTCCACTCCACAAAAGGGCGAAGACCCCAAGGACACCACTCAACGCCAGCTGTAAGAAGATAAGCAAAAAATCTCCTCCAACCTTCTTCAGTCAGATCTCTAATCAGCAACCGTCGCCTATGAACAGCAAAAGGAGAAAGGTCGCCATCTGGCGCACAAAGCCTGAAATGCTCCCAAAGCCATGTGGTCAAAAGCAAAGGGCTTCCCCGTCGCATCTCCCCCGTACGGTGCAATTCGTCCAAACCATGCAAGGTCTCTCCTACAATGAGCGAAACTATGCTAAATCGCTGTCCTTTTGCCTGCAACACGATCTCAGCCAACTGCGCATCCGCAGTACCCAAAGGAGTGACAAACAAAACCTCGCTGAAAAGGCAGACAGCCATGGCATTTCTTTTAAAGGACTGAACCGCGACATCTTCTAAATGCAAACTGAAAAACATCGGAAGCTCAGTTATGTCAACAACGGTCCCGTGCATCATCTTCTTCACCTCTCCAACAGGGAGATTCAGGAGGTCAACCCAAGAATCAACAACACCGCAATGATACTTAGGGACGGCAATCCGACCGGCCAAAGGCATGCCCAAAATGGCCCCAAAATCATCGACAGTCGGCACCATTTCATTAGCCGAAAGTTGAAAGCATGACTATCACAATCCCAGAAGGCTGCAGCAGCCTTCAACAAATCCCAATCCGGCTTCAATGTTCACAAAGTAAAAAGAATTTGAAATCCGAAATCTTTGATGAAAGCATTCTTGGGATGGGTCTTGAAAGAATAAACAAATGTCGACAAATCCTTCTCGTAACTCTTGACAACCGCGGCACCAAGACTAAAAAGGTTGGAGGCCATGGGAAAGAAGGTTATAAGCAAAATTGGGAAATAAAATGGTGTTCAAAAATGGCAGAAAAAGGCTGTTGGTGTTGGTAGTGGTGCCCTAGGCACGTTTAATAAACGTTGTAATTGTTATCATTTATTTCATATCAATAAAGAGATGTTTTGATTATTATTGTTGTTCATGTTTACTCATAATAATCCCCATCCCTAGTACTTGTTAAGCACTAGTATAAAGGCTAAATGATCATGGGATGATCATGTTAGATTTATGGGTACTTGTTTGGAACAAGGTACTGGACATGACCCGCTGTATGAGATTTATGTCATGGTCTATGTCATACATATATCTCATATTAGTTATGTCATTTGAATCCTTAGACATGAAGTTATTATAGTCTTCCACTTGATGAACATTGTGTTTGACATATTCAAACGCTACCTTAACACGGTAGTTATAAAGGGTATGATTGGCATAATCGGAATCCCGTTGGGAAGAATAATAAGCTAAATGGATTTGTCCCTCCACGGAGAGATGTCAAGCTTGGGCCCCTCGAAGGAATGATGTTGATGAAATGTTCGACCGGACTCAAATGGATTGATTGGATCAATAGCATTTGAATTATCAATATATTCGGAATCGAGAAAGTATTGAACAAAACAAGTTGACTGTTTGACCATGACTTGTGTTCAATGACATCGTGGACAAAGGATTATGACATATTCTAAAGGAATGCGAACTTGTATCTAGTTATACTATTTGGGTAGGTATGACGGTTTGCTAGAACCTAATCATATCTTATGGGATCATGTTTGAGCCCATTGCCAACTTAGTATAATCCTAGAGGGTCACACACAATAGAACGAATCTTAAATAAAAGGACTATATTGGCATTTAGGGTCGGAGGACTTCCAAGGAATTTCTGGAAATATCTGGGCCTCCTGGTCAACCAAGCGGGCGCTTGGGTTGCACCAGGCGGGCGCCTGTTCAAGCCAGAAAGGGACTGGAGTTTCTGCCCAAACAGGCGGGCGCCTGGGTGGTACCAGGCGGGCGCCTGGTGCTCCCGATTGGAAATTTCCTAATTCGATTAGGAATGGTTTTTGATACAAGTTACCTATTTGGAATAGGTCTTAATTGTGTATAAAAACCCCAATTCGGCCAGACCATATTGACAAGTGCTTTTGTGAGTCTCAAAGAGTTTGAGAGAGATTTTATTTTGTTCTAAGACATCATTGATTGAGGAACAAAATAATTCACAAATAAATTCCATATAGTTCTTTATTATATTGTGCAAGTGTGTTTCATAATATTGGTCTAGCAACCAAGATCAAAGAAGCTCCTTTGATATTCGTTCGAAGTGTGGATACCGCTAGAGGGTGAAAATCATCATCTTCAAAGTTCGTGTTCAAGCTTTGTGATCGTGATCAAGTCTTCAAGTTTCTCCACCAAAGATCAAGAGAAAATTCATAGCCATCAAGGGTTAGTTATTCCTCTATTCATCTTGTTGTATTTGATTTAATCATATGAACGGATCCATGGCTTTGGGTTTCTTAAAATTTTAATTGCTATATTCCGCTGCGCATGTTACTTGGAAACCCAACAGTGGTATCAGAGCCCCGTTCATGTTGATTAATTCAATACTTGGATCATGTTGTGTGTATATGAATTGTTTATGTGCCAAGCATGATATGAATATTGGATTATATGATGTTTATGTGTTTTGTGATTTTATGTGGTTTATTGTTTTTCAAACTTTAATCTCACGATTCAATCGCAATAAAAATTATGGTGGATTCTGAATTATTTCGATTATTGATTTTTGATTGGATCAAAGTTTTAATAATCGGGGAAAAATAATTTTGAGACAAAATTTTCGAACTTTAAAATTCTATGCTATTCTGGCCATTCAAGCGGGCGCCTGGTCCTTTGCAGGCGGGCGCTCGGTGGTCAAAATCTGTTCTGATTTTGGTTAAAATCTGAATATGGAATTTTCGATAAATCCAACAAAACCAGTAACAAGACCACTTCAGACTTGCTGATCTGGAATGGGTTTTGGGTAGTTGGTTTGTGTGTGGATTTTGGGGTTTGATTTTCCTATTTGTTTTAGTCTTGTGATTCCTAGATTGGTTCAAGTTTTGGATGGCTAATCTGCGTTCATCGAGATTGTGTTTCCCAAAATTGATTGCAATCAAAGTTTCAAAGATAAAACGAAGTTAGAATTATGAAGAGTTCATAATTGCTAAAATTGAGAAACAAAGTTCTTGATTCAATGATTGGAAATCCATGTGGAATTGTGAATGCAATTGGCCTACGTTCATCGAGACCATCTATTGCTTAGTTTCGGCCACATGGACTACTTTCTTGGTTTCTTGAATTAGTGCGGGATTGTGGTTGCCTAATGGCTTAGTTCGACCGCACTTCTTGTTGTCTTGATTTGGAGATAATAACCAAAGTTGAAATAGTCTCATCCTCATAATTATAGAGAAACTAATGACACATAAATATTATGCTTAAATTAATGGGATTAATTTAGTGGATAAACTTGATGTGTAACATGTTTATATTATGTGCTCATAAATATGTTATATGCTATAAGTGATGAACCTTCAAAGAAAGTTTTAAGTCTTTTATTGCCATGCCATGATTAAAACACTTGTTAGTACATAAGTGACTCTAATGTAGATTCGCCCTAGCGAGATGCATTAAATTTATTTATGTATGAGCAAGATAGATAATGTGGGCACGCCCTAGCGGGACACATTAACTATGCGTTTAAAATGGTTAGACTTAATTGGGCGTCAAAACAGTTTTGGGCCTAGGCAAAGATGAGGTTTAACATGCTTTTTGAAATTGGATTTCTTAAAAAATCTCATAAAAGGAACTAAGAGTCATATGAGATATGATTGACAAGAGTTGTCTACCTAATTAATTTGATTTTGTGTAATCCGCCTTAGCGGACTTGAAATTAAATTAAAGTTGGATCTTAACCCATTTAAATTATATTATACATTGGATGTATATGAAGGTTATATAATTTAGTGGGAGTATTTTGTTTTAAAAATACATTGTTTATCTCTTTAATGAAAGTCGGTACTTATTAAATTTTGGAAATTTTTTGCATATTTGTAGATAATGACTAATAACACTCAATCAATGTCGTTGCGATCGATCCTTGAGAAGGATAAGCTCGAAGAGAATGGTACAAACTTTATGGATTGGATCTGAAGCATAAGAATTGTTCTTAGGCAAGAAGATAAGTTGTACATTCTCGATGGGCCTCTCCCTGCTGAACCACCGCCTACTACCCCTAGGGTAGAAAGAGACAATTACATGAAACATCGTAATGATTCTAGAGATGTAAGTTGTCTCATGCTTGCTGCTATGTGTTCAAAACTCCAACAAAGTTTGGAACATTTGGAAGCCTATGAGATAGGCGTGGAGTTGAGAACCATGTTTCAAGAGCAAGCTAGGCAAGAGAGGTACAAGACCATTGTTGCATTCACTACTAGTAAAATGAATGAAGGGCAACAAGTGAGTCCTCACTTTCTTAAAATGAAAGGTTATGTAGAGCACCTTGAGAAACTTGGCTATCCAATCCCATTGGAGCTAGCCACGGATCTCATTCTTAATTCATTGCCTAAAAGTTATAATCAGTTTGTGATGAATTATAACATGCATGGAATGGATAAGAATCGCTCTGAGTTGCATGGGATGCTCAAAACTACAGAGATGAAAATTGTGGAGAAAGGTTCTCCCGTGCTCTTGGTTCATGATGGGAAGAAGGCTAGTGCCAAAGGAAAGGGTAAGGCAAAAGTTGTCAAACCCAAGATAAGCAAGGCAAAGGTTGCCAAGGCTTCTGAGGCAAAACCTGATTCACAAAAGGATGCAATCTGTTTCCATTGTCAAGAAATTGGTCATTGGAAACGTAATTGCAAGGCTTTCTTGGAAGAGCAAAAGAAGAAGAAGAGCAGCAAGGCTGCGTCGACTTCAGGTATCTATATGATAGATATTCTCCTTTATACCACTGATTCTTGGGTATTGGATACCGGATGTGGTTCTCACATTTGTCTAAATGTGCAGGGATTAAAGAATAGGAGACTGCTTAAAGAAGGTGAAGTAGATCTACGTGTGGGGAATGGAGCAAGAGTTGCTGCATTAGCCGTAGGAACTTATGAAGTCACTTTACCTTCCGGATTAATTCTTGTTTTGAACAATTGTTATTATGTTCCGGATTTAAGCAGAAATATTATTTCAATTTCTTGTTTGGATAATGAAGGTTTTAAGTTTCTTATTGAGAATAAGAAATTTTCTATTTATTTAAATGATGTGCTTTATGGTATTGCTAATTCATTTAATGGCCTTTATATCTTGGATGTCAAGAATGAAAATAATGTCTATCATGTAAATAAGAAATCTAAACCTAATGATGTAAATCATACTTATTTGTGGCATTGCCGTCTTGGTCATATTAATGAGAAGCGTATCTCAAAACTCCATGAGGATGGACTTTTGGGTTCATGTGACTTAGAGTCATATGATACTTGTGAGTCGTGTCTTCTTGGAAAAATGACTAAGACACCTTTTACCAAGTTGGGTGAAAGGGGAAGCGACTTATTGGGGTTGATACATTCCGATGTATGCGGACCATTAAGTAGCAATGCTAAGGGAGGATTTCAATACTTCATAACCTTCACTGATGATTATAGTAGATTTGGGTATGTTTACCTAATGAAACATAAAAGTGAAGCATTTGAGATATTTAGAATATTTCAAAATGAAGTAGAAAAACAACTTGGTAAAAGTATAAAGGCACTTCGATCAGATCGAGGTGGTGAATACTTAAGTCAAGAATTTGATGATCATCTAAAGAATTGTGGAATAGTTTCACAATTGACTCCACCCGGAACACCGCAATGGAATGGTGTGTCTGAGAGGAGAAATCGGACTTTGTTAGACATGGTTCGATCAATGATGAGTCAAGTTGATCTTCCAATATCCTTTTGGGGTTACGCCATAGAAACTGCTGCTTTCACACTAAATCAAGTTCCAACTAAATCGGTTCCAAAGACTCCATATGAGATGTGGAGTGGAAAGAAACCTAGTTTATCTTTCATGAGGATTTGGGGTTGCGAAGTTTATGTCAAGAGACTTATCTCTGACAAACTAGCACACAAATCTGATAAATGTATTTTCGTGGGATATCCTAAGGAAACTAAAGGATATTACTTTTACAACCGAGAGGACAACAAAGTGTTTGTTGCCCGAACTGGTGTCTTTCTAGAGAAAGAGTTTCTCTCCAAAGAAATCAGTGGGAGTAAAATAAATCTTGAAGAAATTCGAGACCCAGAAAATAACATTGAACCAATAGTGGAACAAGAACAAGAACCACAAGGAGTTGTGGAAACTGTTCAGAATACACAAGCGACTCGCAGATCTAGTAGGTTACGATCCGAGCCCGAGAGATATGGATTTCTCGTACCGGATAGTAATGAGGTAGAAATCATTGAGAATGATGAACCGTCAACCTACCAAGAGGCGATATCCTCTCCTGATTCGGACAAGTGGCTTGGAGCCATGGAATCCGAATTGCAATCCATGCAAGACAATCAAGTTTGGAATTTGATTGATGCACCCGAAGGTGTAAAAACCATAGGATGCAAATGGGTCTTCAAGAAGAAGACTGACATGGATGGGAAGGTGCATACTTACAAAGCTAGGCTTGTAACGAAAGGTTATAGGCAAGTTCATGGTATTGACTATGATGAGACCTTTTCACCCGTAGCAATGATCAAGTCTATAATAATTTTGCTTGCCATTGCCGCATATCATGACTATGAAATATGGCAGATGGACGTCCAAACCGCTTTCCTAAATGGAAAACTCCAAGAGGATGTGTATATGACACAACCAGAAGGTTTTGAACAAGATTCTAAGGTATGCAAATTGCAGAGATCCATCTATGGATTGAAGCAAGCTTCTAGGAGTTGGAATCTCCGTTTTGATGAATCGGTCAAAGAGTTTGGTTTCATCAAGAACGAAGATGAGCCTTGTGTATACAAGAAGATTAGTGGGAGCATAGTGCTATTCCTTGTTTTATACGTGGATGACATATTGCTCATTGTAAACGACATTCCTACACTTCAGTCTGTAAAGACTTGGTTAGGAAAGTGCTTCGCAATGAAAGATATGGGTGAAGCCGCATATATTCTTGGCATTAAGATCTATAGAGATAGATCAAGGAGGCTACTTGGTTTAAGCTAAAGTACATACATTGACAAGGTCATTAGAAGATTCCGTATGGAAAATTCTAAGAGAGGCACCTTGCCCGTGTTACATGGAGTTTCTCTAAGCAAGACTCAATGTCCTAAGACAAACGATGAGCGTGAGAAAATGAATGATGTTCCATATGCTTCGGCAATTGGGTCCATCATGTATGCCATGATTTGTACTAGGCCGGATGTATCTTATGCTTTGAGCATGACAAGTAGATACCAATCCGACCCTGGCGAAAATCACTGGATAGCTGTAAAAGCGATTCTTAAGTACTTGAGAAGAACTAAAGACTCGTTTTTGGTCTATGGAGGAATGGAAGATGATCTCGTTGTAAATGCTTACACGGATGCAAGCTTCCAAACCGACAAAGATGATAGCCGATCGCAATCGGGTTTTGTGTTTATGTTAAATGGTGGAGCTGTAAGCTGGAAGAGTTCCAAATAAAGTACGACCGCTGATTCTACAACAGAAGCTGAGTATATTGCTGCATCGGATGCTGCAAAGGAAGCTGTTTGGATTAAGAAGTTCATAACTGAACTTGAAGTGGTTCCTAGTATTGCTAATCCAATAGACCTTTATTGCGACAATAATGGTGCTATTGCTCAAGCAAAGGAACCAAGAGCACATCAGAAATCCAAACACATACTTAGGCGTTTTCATATCATTCGAGAAATCGTTGATAGGGGAGACGTAAATATATGCAGAGTACCTACTGATGACAATGTTGTGGACCCGCTAACAAAGGGACTTCCACAAGCTAAACATGATGGTCATGTTAGGTCTATGGGTATTAGATACATGGGAGATTGGGCCTAGGGCAAGTGGGAGATTGTTGGTAGTGGTGCCCTAGGCACGTTTAATAAACGTTGTAATTGTTATCATTTATTTCATATCAATAAAGAGATGTTTTGATTATTATTGTTGTTCATGTTTACTCATAATAATCCCCGTCCCTAGTACTTGTTAAGCACTAGTATAAAGGCTAACTGATCATGGGATGATCATGTTAGATTTATGGGTACTTGTTTGGAACAAGGTACTGGACATGACCCGCTGTATGAGATTTATGTCATGGTCTATGTCGTACATATATCTCATATTAGTTATGTCATTTGAATCCTTAGACATGAAGTTATTATAGTCTTCCACTTGATGAACATTGTGTTTGACATATTCAAACGCTACCTTAACACGGTAGTTATAAAGGGTATGATTGGCATAATCGGAATCCCGTTGGGAAGAATAATAAGCTAAATGGATTTGTCCCTCCACGGAGAGATGTCAAGCTTGGGCCCCTCGAAGGAATGATGTTGATGAAATGTTCGGCCGGACTCAAATGGATTGATTGGATCAATAGCATTTGAATTATCAACATATTCGGAATCGAGAAAGTATTGAACAAAACAAGTTGACTGTTTGACCATGACTTGTGTTCAATGACATCGTGGACAAAGGGATTATGACATATTCTAAAGGAATGCGAACTTGTATCTAGTTATACTATTTGGGTAGGTATGACGGTTTGCTAGAACCTAATCATATCTTATGGGATCATGTTTGAGCCCATTGCCAACTTAGTATAATCCTAGAGGGTCACACACAATAGAACGAATCTTAAATAAAAGGACTATATTGGCATTTAGGGTCGGAGGACTTCCAAGGAATTTCTGGAAATATCTGGGCCTCCTGGTCAACCAAGCGGGCGCTTGGGTTGCACCAGGCGGGCGCCTGTTCAAGCTAGAAAGGGACTGGAGTTTCTGCCCAAACAGGCGGGCGCCTGGTGCTCCCGATTGGAAATTTCCTAATTCGATTAGGAATGGTTTTTGACACAAGTTACCTATTTGGAATAGGTCTTAATTGTGTATAAAAACCCCAATTCGGCCAGACCATATTGACAAGTGCTTTTGTGAGTCTCAAAGAGTTTGAGAGAGATTTTATTTTGTTCTAAGACATCATTGATTGAGGAACAAAATAATTCACAAATAAATTCCATATAGTTCTTTATTATATTGTGAAAGTGTGTTTCATAATATTGGTCTAGCAACCAAGATCAAAGAAGCTCCTTTGATACTCGTTCGAAGTGTGGATACCGCTAGAGGGTGAAAATCATCCTCTATTCATCTTGTTGTATTTGATTTAATCATATGAACGGATCCATGGCTTTGGGTTTCTTAAAATTTTAATTGCTATATTCCGCTGCGCATGTTACTTGGAAACCCAACAGTTGGAATCGAATTATCGACCAGAAGCTGATATTATAGCTGTTGGGGGATCTTTTGGTCAGCAAATATCAGGCCCTGAATTTCGCCTCCCAGAGGCGCGCGCCTCCCAACACCAGTTTACAAGGCGCGCGCGTCCCGTCTCTAAGAGAGGAAGCGCCCGCGTCCCAGGTAGAAAATGCTCCAGAAATAGCCTTTGTCAGTTCAAGCCCAGGCACATTCAAGCGCCTTCAACCTGCAGAAAAGATCAATCCCAGCAACAAGGGAAGCTCAAACGACGACAGCAAAACACCCAGCTGGGCACACATTAATTTGGTCCGCCCTTAAAGCATGTCTAAAAACTGAAATAAGATAGAAACTCCCATTCAAAGTAGGGTGTCTTTTATTTTCTCAAAGATCAGTCTTTTACAATTCATCCCCAGCACAAAGCACTCCACAGTCAACTGTGCCCGCACCCCATCAAAAGTCAAAGTCAAACAGTCAAAGTACGACTCACAATAACAATTTGGTCTGGGATGATCCACAGAATCACTGCTTCCTCATCGAACAAAATCTACATCCACCCAAAGCAAACGGTCATCTAGGCCCCGCACTTCAGCAGACGGTCCTCTAGGTCCCGCACTTCAGCAGACGGTCCTCCGGGTCCCGCACTTCAGCAAACGGCACTCTGGGTCCCGCACTTCAGCAAACGGTCTTCTAGGTGTAGACACCCTGCCTTGGACCACTCACCCCGATTGCACATTTAATTTTGTGTTTCTCCCCATTTTAAGCGTTTCTCGTTAGTTTCTGTCACTTCCGTTAAGTTCCTGACTGACTTCGTTATGTCCAGGGACTAAACTGAATGACAGGGCTGACTTTCTAGTCCATTCTATCAAAATTGTCTTCTCTGAGTCGCGCGCCTCCGACAGGAGGAGCCAGGCGCGCGCGTCTCCCGCCCCCAAAGCAGGAAGCGCGCGCCTCTGGGCGTCAGTTACAGATTTCTGGCCAGGATTCCCTCCCTTCTCAATTTACAGGATTTTGCCCGGGAAGGATTTCTTGGTGACTGAGTTTTGGCACCAAAAACACCCCTCTTTCACCTATAAAAACCTCTCTTTACCTCCATTTTCAAGGATCGAGAAATCATCGAAAACTAGACAAAAAATCACTTTCTAAAGGTTCTCCAAGGATCTCATCAAGCAACATTTGAAGTTCTTCAAATTGTAGGTAAAAGTCCATCTTTTCCTTTCTTTTCTACTTCATCTTCTCTCTCTCTTTTTACTTTAATCAAATGTGCAATCACCCAAATCATTTTGGGACATGACTCCAATGATCACCTCATCTCATTGAGGTTGGTTAAGGAGTTATCTCCTACATTCCAAATCCTATTTTAAACCCCCTTTTTATGACTTAAAGAAGAAGAAGAAGAACATTTTCATTCATGTAGATTTTGATCAAGCAAGACCAACTTAAGTTGGGCGAGATGGGTGTTTCGGTACTTCCCATCTCGTAATCTAACCCCCGGACCTCAAAACAAAGAATCTCTGTTTTCGTAATTAAACTTAGGCTACAATCAATAGGTTTTTCTTATGTTCCTCAAAACATAGGTGGCGACTCTAAACAATTCTAAAATCAAGTTAGACATCCTAGGATAATTCACGCGCTCTAGCCTAAAGCCGTGGTTTCCCCCGGGGTATCTACAGTGGCGACTCCGCTGGGGAGTAATTGAGGGTTAAACTTGTGTTCTGATCGAAATCTACATCTTTTCTGGGCATTCTGTTTCCTGATGGGGGAGGCGCGCGCGTCTGGCCTTTTAAGCCTAAGGCGCGCGCATCCCGCATCAAGAACCAGAATCGCCCACTTCTTCATGTTCTTCATCTTCTTCTTCTATTATTCTGCACTAATCACTTCTGCAGGGGTTACAATATGAACATAGGACCAGGGCAATCCCCTGAGTCCAAAGTCTGACATTCTGACAGGTGTTCCCCAGAAGCGCGCGCCTCCCATAAGCATTGCGACATGCGCGCGCGTCCCACATCAGGACCCAGAGGCGCACGCTTCTGGGTTGGTTCCCAGAACAGAAACAGGTTTCAGTGACTGAGCAGAACAGTGGGGTGTGGGCACAGTTGCCTGCATCAGAACAGAATTGAACCCTCGGACTGTTTTAATTTTGTGTTTTATTTACCGGTCACACGGGTGATTCGGGAGTTGTAATTTTATGTGCTTATGTGTTTTGTGTGTTTTTCTTTCTTTTCGAAAAAAAAAAAAAAAAAAAAAAAAAAAATTGTCACATGTTAGACCTCACACTACATGCACATATTCCTATGAACTGCTCACTATCGAGTCGCACAAGTCCAACCCCAAACCCGTCGAGGCCTGTCCTAGAAAGTTTCAAGCTCCACCAGACCTTGGCTCTTTCGAAGCGGTAAACCTCAGCCCGTGGCGTAGTTCAAGACTACATGCCGGGGTGACCTTTGAGCCTCATATTCAAGCCGAGCATAAACCACACAATTCTAGTTAGGGTCTAACACTCCGTGACTCAAGTCGGTTTCCATGTACCGAGATTTCCCTAAACTAATGTCTTCAAATCATACATGCCAACTTGTTGAAAGGGACGCAATAAAAATCCGTCCCCAAAAGTGGTTATTTTGGACGAAAATAAAAATCCGTCCCCGCATGTATGCTTTACTACATTAATTTAGTTTAATCCCGACACATGTAGGATTCACAAGCGCGATGGAATCCGATGAGTATATGGGACCGCGAGATGGTCTATATACTAGTGTGACGATTCCATTATTTTCTTAGAAACCCCAAAAGGGATTCATTCCCTCCGACTTATAAAAAAAAAGAGTCTTTTCTTATGTGGTTCGAGTCGTGTGCCCAACTGTGTGTTCTAAGCCTCTTCATGGACCGCAAGTATTACTCAAGACTGAAAAGGGCCTCTTCTGCAATATAGGTTCAATTGGTACTTACAAAGTCTACCGGGATTCAGCAAATCGGTTAGTCCGTGAAGAGATCACTCCAACAGCTCCAACATCAACCATGACCGGCAGCAGCAACACCATGTCTCTCGAACAGCTCTCAACTATGGTCCAACTCCTCCAAGAGCAAGTCTCCACCCTTAACAAGGAGGCACAAAGCAAAGATGACATTTGGCAATCCCACCTCGACAGCCAAAGGGAGGCCCACGAGGCCGAAATGGAACTAATGAAAGAAAAGCTCACCAACCTTGCCAAGGGAAAGAACAAGAACAATGACAATGAATCCGAATGGACCGAGGGTTTGTTCAAGAGTCCTTATGTCAACACCCGCACCAAGAAAATGGGGGAACCAAGTTCCGAGAACAGTGAGCCCAAAATGGTGGATTCCATCATGGCCTACATCGACCAAAAATTCAATGGGCTCAACATGGGGAAAGGCTCCGACACAAGCCTTTATCAATCATCCATCCTCATGAGTACTATGGCCGCTCTTCCCGATAAGTTCAAGATGCCCGACATAAGCAAATTCAAGGGCAACTCTTGTCCTATGGCTCACATTGAGACTTATATTTGGGCAATGGTTCCAAAGAAGGTCTCCACCAAGGTGATGGCTCAATGCTTTCCTCTCACTCTTGAGGGGGCGGCAAAAGATTGGTATGCTACTCTCCCGCTCACTGTCCGTCTTGATTGGGACTCCGCCATGCTTGCCTTCAAGAACCAATACCAAGGCAACACCACTCACCGGCCCACAAGGAAAGAGCTAGAGAACACTACTCAACGAGACAATGAGTCCTTCATCGACTTCACAAGGAGATGGAATGACAAACTCTCTGAAATTGTTGAGAGGCCGAACACAAAAGAGCAAATGGACATATTTCTCAAGTGTCTCATGATTGATCTCCGCACTCACCTAAGTGGGCTTGCTACTCCGACTTCTCCCAAATGTATGAGGCGGGGGTACGCATGGACGACTTGCTCACGGAGATTAAGAAGTCCACTCCTACTTACCGCTACAAGGCCGCTTCCAACTCCACAAAAGAGGCCTCGGTCAATGCCGTCACTATTGACAAGGGGAATTACAAAAAGGTTCCTCCACCTCAAGGGAAGAAGTCCCGAAGTGACCGTGTCTACACGCCTCTCCAAGGCATGACTCAAACCGAAGTGTTCGAGGTCCTCAAGGTAAAGGGTCAAGTCACCCCCGTGCAAGGGTACCAACCCAAGACGATCAACTCCAATCATGCTCACCACAAATATTGTGGCTACCACCAATATAGTGGCCACACCACCGAGGATTGCTTCATTCTCCGCAATGTCATTCAAGATCTCATAGATAAGAAAGAATTTGTAGTGGCTAATGACGAGCATGTCAATGTAATAGAGATAGGAGAACTTGAGGGGACCACCCATTCAATCCCAATTGTGAATGGGGGCCCCAATGTTATGAATAAACTTGGCAATTCTTGTTATGTAGTGACTTACGATGAGGTAATGAGGGAAGTACTAGAGAATAGGAAAAAGAAGTAAGATGGGAACGTCAACATGCTAACTCGATCCGGTCGAGTCATAGCGAGCAACCCTTCCACTTCCGCACCGAGCTCCTCTTCTCAAAAGCCGCAAGCTCACAACCCTCCCGAAGATCCTCTACTTGTCCAACTCAAGAAAACTCAAGCCAACATCTCTATTTGGGACCTCATTGCATCCTCGAAGAAACACCGAGATCTCGTCATCCGCAATCTCGATGATACATCAGTTTCTCCCGATACTACTCCCGAGGACCTCACGGCAATGATTGGTCACATTCATTTTAGCAACGTCATCACCTTTGCCGATATGGACCTTCCACCGTTTGGTTCCGACCACAACGAAGCTATTTACCTCAAGGTACGAGCAAGGGGGAGGCCCGTCTCAAGAGTCTTAGTGGACGGTGGTTCCGCACTCAATCTCATGCCTGGTAGGATCATGGGCATACTGGGGCTTAAGGATTCTGATTTGAAGCCTTCTACTCAAGTAATCCGAGGTTATGACAGCACCGCCCGTACAGTCATGGGTATGATCGAAATTGACATTGAGTTTGGGAGCATGGTCATGTCCGTTCCATTCCAAGTACTTGATATCCCGGCCTCGTTCAACTTACTGTTGGGTCGACCATGGATTCATAGTGCTAATGCCGTACCATCAACTCTCCACCAATGTGTCAAGATCCGAAATGGTGACGAAATAGTGACCGTAATGGCTGAAAACATCACTATCCACAGAAAAGGTGAGCCCGTCCACCAAGTTCAGCATGGTCTACCAGACTCCACTCTCTCCGGCGTCTCAATCAACGCCATCGACAAAGAAGGGGGAAACGGATCATGGACCCCCAGCAATCACAAAGTCCTCCGCATGATGAGGAATATGGACTACTTCCCTGGTTTAGGCTTAGGGAAATATCAACAAGGAATCCTGCATCCCGTGCAAGTCCCATTTGTCAAGAGCGCATTCGGTTTGGGGTATGATCCTTCCAAAGAAGACTTGAAACAAGAGCAAGCAATCAAGAACGAAAAGGCCCGAGCTCATAAAGAAGGCCGTCGTTATGAAGTCCCTAATCTAAGGCCTTTCCGCAAGACGTTGAATGGTTATTTTGTCCGCCAAGGGGAAGACGTTCCATACATGATCTTTCCCGAGCCGTGGGTTAACAATAAAGGTGTCAAAAAGCCCGGCCTCGAAATCTTCTCCGATTGTGAGATCCAGAAATCCGAAAGAGAACCAACTCCCATGTCGCCCCGTGAATGGTGGGGAAGGAAGATAACTATAGAGTCCGAGACAGAAATCACCGTGGGGGAAGAGCTGACAGATTTAGCCTCCATGTTTGAAGAGCTTGCCATGATGAATGAATGCCAAGTTAACGCCATCCATGACACCGTCATCATGAACGAGACTATCTGTAACACCCCGAATTTTCTTATAATATCTGAGCATTTAATGGCATTAAATATCAATAAATAACCATAATAAATACTTCACTTTAGGGTTCACAACGGCCCCTTATTTAAACCATAACTTCAAAACAATAGCGGAAGCGTAACTTAAACTTGTCTTGGTAGGTAACAACCCTAACCATCAATGTACTTCAACTTACATCAAAATAAATAAACGTACTTAAACGACTAAATTAAGAATCTTCAATCCACCGTCTTCCTATGGCTGCTTTCCTTGTCTTGTCTCTTGTCCTTCTACTTAAATCCTGAAAACAAAATTTATAGAGAAGGGATGAGCGAACGAATGCTCAGTAAGTTCATACGTGGCCTCTCTGGTTACTAAGGAGAGACGACCAGAACGAATACTTTGAATAACTTTTACAAAGATAGGTTCAGTTACTTTTGGATTCAAGACTGCAGAACAATACAGTCGTATTACTTTTAAGATTTCACTTCCAAAGGATTATGGCACTACAATCCAAAGGGATTCATTCAAATTCCGTCAATTCCTTGGTAACGTACATTATAACCTCAATGCCAAAGGTACAATTTGTACACCTAGCTTCTTCAGCCAATAGTGTGGGTCGTAACATATATGGTATCCACACACATATGCTCGGGGTCTAGAATCATCCTTGTAATCAGACAATTCCTGAGAGAAGGCATGTGATCACTCATGCAATCCCTAATTTTAAGGACAAGTCTTTTCTAACTGGACTGTCCGTCAATGTCTTTTCTAACTGGACATTGGATGCCTTAACAAGTAAGTGGTTAACTTACAAGTTAAAATGAGAACATACCATGGTACAAGTATGTGATACAAGTTTCAAACTTCGATACTTAGTAGATCGATGGGGACATCACTAAGTATAGATTCTTTCAAGGAACGTTCAATAACGCAGAGTTCATTCAAATACTATCATGCCATACTGGTAGCTAACTTTAAAAAAAATACGGAATTCCAATAAACAGGAGTTCAAATAATGTAAGGAACGTAATCCCTTACCTGAATTGCTTTTCCTCGCAATCTCCTCTCTGTGCAAATCTACAAGGCACGGAGTAATTTACTTTAGTACTCTCAACATTGTTAACTATTTCTACTTAGTTAACTGAGAGATGCGTTTTAACTTCTTTACTTCGTTACTTCTTTTCTTACGTTTAAGTCTCTGACTTTGATTTACGAGTCAGTCCTTTAACTTTGATATAATTGCAATTAAGTCCTCTAACTTTGGGTTAATTACAATTTGGTCCTTCGACTTTAGATTAATTGCAGATTGGTCTTTTAACTTTAGTTTAATTGCAAATTAGTCCTTCAACTTTGGATTAATTGCAGATTGGACCTTCAACTTTAGTTTAATTATAAATTAGTCCTTCAACTTTGGATTAATTTCAGATTGGTCCTTCGGCTTCAAAGGTTTTCCCCTTTTTATTCCTTTTTAACTTTAACTTTTTCAGTTTAGTCCTTTCCCGTTAGGAAACTAACTGAAATCTTTTAATCTTCCTCCTTTCCGTTAACTTTCTAACTTTCAAGGTTTTCCAAGTAACTATCACATCCTTTCAAGTTAGTTTTCTAACCTTCTAACAATTCTTTTAACGATTATGTTTTCTTTTCATTATAAACTTAACGAAAATACTAACTTTCCGTCCCAATTCTTAACATTCTCAATCAAGAATCAACACCCAAATTATATAGCTTTTAGGATTTTCATCAATCGCATGAAACACTATTCCCAACTCAGTTCACTATTCACAGCGTAAATTACTATTCATCGCAGATTACTATTCACAGCTTTTTAAACTCAGTTTACTATTCACAGCGTAAATTACTATTCATCGCAGATTACTATTCACAGCTTTTCAAACTCAGTTTACTATTCACAGCGTAAATTACTATTCATCGCAGATTACTATTCACAGCTTTTTAAACTCAGTTTACTATTCACAGCGTAAATTACTATTCATCACAGATTACTATTCACAGCTTTTTAAACTCAGTTTACTATTCACAGCGTATTTTACTATTCATCGCAGATTACTATTCACAGCTTTCTTGAAATATGAATTCATCCCTTTCATGATCATAGAATCAACTTAAAATAAAGCTAAGCATTTAACCATTAAAATTCCCACCATTAATTGACTAGCATGCAAAAACCCTAACGATTATTTCCTTTAAACATGCATAACTTATGATTTATTAATCCGAATTCAATGAAACAAATTTTGGAGAGTAGGATTTAGCATTACCTTGAGAATGGTCGGATTACTTCTTCCAAAATAATGGCGAATATTTTCTTCTCCCTCCTCCTAGGTTCGGCCGGCGGCTATGCTAGGTAAGGTTTACGGTTTTTGTATTTTGTTCTTTTTGATGATTAAAGAATAACCTAATTTCACTAACCCAAGTATTTATACTTTGAATGGTTTATTAATTGGGTTGGGTTTATTAATTAAAACCTTCGGGCCAACCCATTCCTTTCGGCCCACTCATTAATTAACTTATTAATTCTAATTTTTATTTAACTAAATTAATGTTACCAAATAGTTAAATAAAAAAAAAAATTACGGGTATTACATTCTTACCCCCTTAAAGAAGTTTGTCCTCAAACTTTGACCAGTCTTAATCTGAGAAGATGCCCCGGTACAATTCGCGCATTTCACTTTCTTGTTCCCATGTCGCTTCTCTTTCTGAATGATTGCTCCACTGCACTTTTACATAGGGAACCGTATGCTTTCTTACGACCTCGTCTTTTCTGTCGACGATCTTGATTGGTCGTTCATCGTACGTCAAATCTGCCCGAACTCTTAGCTGCTTGTATTCTATCACATGACTCGGATCATGAATATACTTCCTTAGCATGGAGACATGGAACACATTATGCACTCCAGCTAATACCGGCGGTAACGCCAATCGATAAGCCACTTCCCCGATCTTATCAAGAATTTCGAATGGTCCCACATATCGTGGACTTAGCTTCCCTTTTTATCTCCCTCTTAATTTCGTCATTGTTCGGCACTCATACTCTCTTTTGGTACCTCAATATTCCATCTTCGCCCATGTGAAGATCTTTTACTTGTCCTTTTCCGATTAGGGCTTCTCTCACCTCGTCTACCTCTTGTGCCTCTTTAATCCTGCTCAACAGTGCAGGCTGTAACGTCAATCTAGCTAAATATCCATTTACCTTCACCACTAAGTTCATCTCCTTGACATCATTCCACATACTTACCCCCTTAGAGATCAACGTCGCCAACATTCCGTGATTCTTTCTATTTAAGGCATCTGCCACCTTGTTAGCTTTCCCAGGATGGTACAATATTTCACAGTCGTAATCCTTGAGAAGCTCCAACCATCTCCGTTGTCTCATGTTCAACTCCTTCTGAGTGAAAATGTACTTAAGGCTCTTGTGATCTGTAAAAAAAATCTGGCATTTCACGCCATACAAATAATGTCCAAATTTTCAAGGCAATTACTACTGCCGCTAACTCCAAATCATGGGTCGGGTAATTCTTCTCATGTACTTTCAACTACCTAGATGCATAAGCTATAACCTTATCATTCTGCATCAACACACAGCCTAGCCCTTTAAGCGAGGCATCGCTATATATTACAAATCCATCCGATCCAGACGGTAAAGCAAGAACTGGTGCAGACACCAATCGTCGCTTCAATTCCTCAAAACTCCTTTCACATTCTTCTGACCAAACAAACTTTGCTCCTTTATGAGTTAACCCCGACAATGGCACTGACTACTTCGAGAAACCTTCTACGAATCTCCTATAGTATCCAGCCAAACTTAAGAAACTTCTGATCTCACTTACTGAAGTTGGTCTTTCCCAATCCACAATAGCTTCTATATTTGTTGGATCTACGGAAATCCCATCCTTTGACACCACATGTCCTAATAATGTTACTTCCTCCATCCAGAATTCACACTTCTTGAATTTAACATATAACTTCTGCTCTCTTAAAATCTGCAGTACTAACCTTAATGATCTTCATGTTCTTCCTTGGTCCTCGAATACACCAAGATATCATCAATGAATACAATCACACACTTATCCAGAACTTCTGAAATATCCTATTCTTAAGTTCCATAAACGCTGCGGTGCCTTAGTCAACCCACACGGCATCACTACAAACTCATAATGACTATACCTTGTTCTAAAGGCTGTCTTAGCTATATCATCCTTCTTCACTCTTAGTTGATGATAACCAGACCTCAAGTCTATCTTCAAGGAATAACACGCTCCACGAAGTTGGTCAAACAAATCATCTATTCTGGGCAACGGGTATTGGTTCTTTACCGTCGCACGGTTTAATTCACGATAGTCGATACATAACTTCATCGACGCATCCTTCTTCTTCACAAATAATACCGGTGCACCCCATGGTGATACACTCGTTCTAATCAAGCTCTTATCCAACAACTCTTACAGTTGCTCCTTTTATTCTTCAATTCTGACGGAGCCATTCTATACGGCGCCTTCGATATTGGTGAAGTCTCAGGTACCAAATCGATAGAAAATTTTACTTCTCCTTATGGAGGTATTCCCGGTAAATCCTCAGGAAACACGTCCTTGAAATATCTAATCACATAAAGTGATTCTACGGTTACTTCCTTCTTGCTCGTATCACCAATGTACGCCAAGAATCCTTCTCATCCTTTCTTTAAAAGCTTACGAGCCTTCATTACCGATATAAGGTTCGATCGGGTTCTAGGTTTCGTTCCTTGAGAACATCACTCTTCTCTAGATAGTAATCTAAAGTGGACTTCTTTCTTTAAAACAATCCACATGGGCATGGTATGCAGTCAACTATAGTCCATTCCCAAGATTACATCAAATTCTTCGATGTCCTAAACTAATGAGATCAACCTCAAGTTCTTCCTCGTCCATTTTCAAAGGACACTTCCTAGATATAGACGTAATAGGGATCGATTCTCTAGTTTGAATATCCATAACTAAAGAATTCTCTAACGCCTCATGAATTAAATACATATTCTTAGCCAAGCAATCATTTGGCACTTCTTATCAGAACCTTGCCCTTTGACGTCGTTATTATTACCATCATTTCTATTGCCATAGCCTTTATTCTGGTACTTACTTGTACTACCTTCCTTTTCGCGATCGTCAGTAGCCTTCCTTTAGATTCAGTTGACACTTTCTTAGTTGACTCTTCTTCTCTTTTCGCTTACTGCGATAACTATCAGATTCTTTCTCCACTATCCTCGTCCTATCCAACACTTAATCCTAGGTTGGTAGTATTAATGGAGTGATTCTATATCGGATTCGGTTGCTCAAACCATCTTCAAATCCTCGAGCCTTTTGCGCTTCATCATCGAAGAGTGTTAGGGTAAATTCTAGCAATTCGATGAATCTAGTACCATAGTCGTTCACCGTCCTACTTCCTTGAGTTAGCATCATAAACTTAGCCTCTCTGGCGTTTCGAACACTTGCCGGATAATATGGTACTATCATTAGTTATCATGAATACGAGACTTTTTCACGCACTCTCATACTATAGCTCGTCTCTACAGACTAACATTCAATTTATAGGTCATTCACTAAACCACTGGTCGTTTCAACAGACCATCACTATCTTCATTAGTCAACTTTACTAGACGTATGGGTCGCTTCATTAGACCATTTCTATTTTCATAGGTCATTTCAATAGACCATAATCACTTTTATTGGTCGTTTCAATAAACCATTCTTACTTGTTCCAGGTTAACTCGCACATTTAACACTATTACTCACGTCAACCCAAGCATTGTACTATGCCTAATACTTTCACATAAATATGCCATCCCCAAAATACGTAACTTTTACAAAAGATCGGTCTACTAGATTTCTGGTCGTTCCAATAGACCAGTTCTACTTAGGGAAGTCATTTCACTAGAATTTACTTATTAATCATAGGTCGATTCACTAGACCTACTCTCATTCACACTTGGCCGTTTCACTAAGCCTATTACTCTTAACCGTTTCAATAGGTTATTTTATTCTTGTTTCGATCGCTTCAATGGATCAAAATTAACTTTACTTGGCCGTTTCACTAAGCCTATTACTCTTATACTTAACCGTTTCAATAGGTTATTTTATTCCTGTTCCGATCGCTTTAATGGATCAAAATTAACTTTACTTGGCCGTTTCACTAAGCCTATTACTCTTATACTTAACCATTTCAATAGGTTATTTTATTCTTGTTCCGATCGCTTCAATGGATCAAAATTAACTTTACTTGGCCATTTCACTAAGCCAAATACTTCTCTTGACCGTTTCAATAGGTCAATTTATTCTTTCTTACTTGACCGTTTCAATAGGTCACTTTATTCTTGTTTCGATCATTTCACTAGACCAAAACTAATTTCACTTGGCCGTTTCAATAAGCCAATTACTTTTACTTTTGACCGTTTTAATAGGTCACTTTACTCTTGTTTCGATCGTTTCACTAGACCAAAACTAATTTTCACTTGGCCGTTTCAATAAGCCAATTATTTTTACTTTTGACCGTTTTAATAGGTCACTTTACTCTTGTTTCGATCGTTTCACTAGACCAAAACTAATTTTCACTTGGCCGTTTCAATAAGCCAATTATACTTAAGGTCTTTTCACTTGACCCAAACTTTCTCGTTCTAGACTCGCTCACATGCTTTAACATTTAAGAACGAAACACTAAACAAAGCCATTTGTTTAGAATAAATCATAAAATTTTATTACGAGTATCTTCTTGGAATAAAAGTAAACAAAACAAAAAGTCTAGTATTTTCTCTAACTAGAACTAACTATCAATACTATGAATGATATAAATTCTATGTTCCACTTTTCAATCATGGACATCTTCCTAGCCCTTCCCTTAGGTCTTCCACTAGGCACCTTTGGTGTCTTCTTAGAGCCTCTTGGTCTACCTCTGGACCTACGAACTGGTACCATTGGTGGTTCATCATCAATAATTTCAATTGAATTAGCTTTATTGCTTCCAAGGTTGATATCTACTTCCTCGATTTCATCATCAGTTACTAATTCTTTCTCATTTGGTGCTTCATTACCTATAAGTGTGGTCGGTTTAAGCTTTCTAGCCTTTTCTTCCTTGAACTTTTCCAGTTCATAATACTATTGATAGGCCTCTTCTCTGACCTCATGGTAGTCCCAAGATTTCATTATAACATATTAGTAGGATATAAATAGACATGCACTGAAGAGGTTTCTACTTCCCCAAGTATATTCATACTTTACGTACACCCTTAGTATTATTCCTAGAGATAGATTTTATCACTTGAACTTCCTCGAGTAAGATCTTATTCAAGTCAAGTACTAAGTTCTCCCATTAGTCTTAACTTTCAGTTTTCTCCCATAAGACCTAAAGCCATTGCTCTGATACCAACTGTAACACCCCGAATTTTCTTATAATATCTGAGCATTTAATGGCATTAAATATCAATAAATAACCATAATAAATACTTCACTTTAGGGTTCACAACGGCCCCTTATTTAAACCATAACTTCAAAACAATAGCGGAAGCGTAACTTAAACTTGTCTTGGTAGGTAACAACCCTAACCATCAATGTACTTCAACTTACATCAAAATAAATAAACGTACTTAAACGACTAAATTAAGAATCTTCAATCCACCGTCTTCCTATGGCTGCTTTCCTTGTCTTGTCCTTCTACTTAAATCCTGAAAACAAAATTTATAGAGAAGGGATGAGCGAACGAATGCTCAGTAAGTTCATACGTGGCCTCTCCGGTTACTAAGGAGAGACGACCAGAACGAATACTTTGAATAACTTTTACAAAGATAGGTTCAGTTACTTTTGGATTCAAGACTGCAGAACAATACAGTCGTATTACTTTTAAGATTTCACTTCCAAAGGATTATGGCACTACAATCCAAAGGGATTCATTCAAATTCCGTCAATTCCTTGGTAACGTACATTATAACCTCAATGCCAAAGGTACAATTTGTACACCTAGCTTCTTCAGCCAATAGTGTGGGTCGTAACATATATGGTATCCACACACATATGCTCGGGGTCCAGAATCATCCTTGTAATCAGACAATTCCTGAGAGAAGGCATGTGATCACTCATGCAATCCCTAATTTTAAGGACGAGTCTTTTCTAACTGGACTGTCCGTCAATGTCTTTTCTAACTGGACATTGGATGCCTTAACGAGTAAGTGGTTAACTTACAAGTTAAAATGAGAACATACCATGGTACAAGTATGTGATACAAGTTTCAAACTTCGATACTTAGTAGATCGATGGGGACATCACTAAGTATAGATTCTTTCAAAGAACGTTCAATAACGCAGAGTTCATTCAAATACTATCATGCCATACTGATAGCTAACTTTAAAAAAATACGGAATTCCAATAAACAGGAGTTCAAATACTGTAAGGAACGTAATCCCTTACCTGAATTGCTTTTCCTCGCAATCTCCTCTCTGTGCAAATCTACAAGGCACGGAGTAATTTACTTTAGTATTCTCAACATTGTTAACTATTTCTACTTAGTTAACTGAGAGATGCGTTTTAACTTCTTTAGTTCGTTACTTCTTTTCTTACGTTTAAGTCTCTGACTTTGATTTACGAGTCAGTCCTTTAACTTTGATATAATTGCAATTAAGTCCTCTAACTTTGGGTTAATTACAATTTGGTCCTTCGACTTTAGATTAATTGCAGATTGGTCTTTTAACTTTAGTTTAATTGCAAATTAGTCCTTCAACTTTGGATTAATTGCAGATTGGACCTTCAACTTTAGTTTAATTATAAATTAGTCCTTCAACTTTGGATTAATTTCAGATTGGTCCTTCGACTTCAAAGGTTTTCCCCTTTTTATTCCTTTTTAACTTTAACTTTTTCAGTTTAGTCCTTTCCCGTTAGGAAACTAACTGAAATCTTTTAATATTCCTCCTTTCCGTTAACTTTCTAACTTTCAAGGTTTTCCAAGTAACTATCACATCCTTTCAAGTTAGTTTTCTAACCTTCTAACAATTCTTTTAACGATTATGTTTTCTTTTCATTATAAACTTAACGAAAATACTAACTTTCCGTCCCAATTCTTAACATTCTCAATCAAGAATCAACACCCAAATTATATAGCTTTTAGGATTTTCATCAATCGCATGAAACACTATTCCCAACTCAGTTCACTATTCACAGCGTAAATTACTATTCATCGCAGATTACTATTCACAGCTTTTTAAACTCAGTTTACTATTCACAGCGTAAATTACTATTCATCGCAGATTACTATTCACAACTTTTTAAACTCAGTTTACTATTCACAGCGTATTTTACTATTCATCGCAGATTACTATTCACAGCTTTCTTGAAATATGAATTCATCCCTTTCATGATCATAGAATCAACTTAAAATAAAGCTAAGCATTTAACCATTAAAATTCCCACCATTAATTGACTAGCATGCAAAAACCCTAACAATTATTTCCTTTAAACATGCATAACTTATGATTTATTAATCCGAATTCAATGAAACAAATTTTGGAGAGTAGGATTTAGCATTACCTTGAGAATGGTCGGATTACTTCTTCCAAAACAATGGCGAAAATTTTCTTCTCCCTCCTCCTAGGTTCGGCCGGCGGCTATGCTAGGTAAGGTTTAGGGTTTTTGTATTTTGTTCTTTTTGATGATTAAAGAATAACCTAATTTCACTAACCCAAGTATTTATACTTTGAATGGTTTATTAATTGGGTTGGGTTTATTAATTAAAACCTTCGGGCCAACCCATTCCTTTCGGCCCACTCATTAATTAACTTATTAATTCTAATTTTTATTTAACTAAATTAATGTTACCAAATAGTTAAATAAAAAAAATTTTTACGGGTATTACACTATCAGTGAGATCCCGCCAAGCTCCGAGCCGATCAACAATTGGTATTCAACAAAAGGGCCCGTGGTATCCGAGGAATTCTTAGTCCAAGAAATGGGTTGCATACCCCGCACAGCAACAAAGGAAGAGCAGCTCACACTTACTTTCGAGTCCGAGAGTGTCTCTAATACCCTCACCCAAGAGGATTTGGAGGCCATAGCCGAGCGTGTGTTTCCTTTCTTTGCTAATGAAAAATTTGATATTTCTGAGTACCCTGAGATTGCAAACATCATAAATGATGAATTAACTAATAATGAACTTAACAAACAAGTTAATAACGATTCAAATTATGATGAAATAGACCACGAAAACACAACATACTTAAATAAACTTGCTCAACAAGTCCGTAGTCGTGGCGAGAATGGTCCAAAGGCTGACGAAGAATTGCATGTTGTTAATCTGGGTACCGAAGAAGAGCCAAAAGAAACCAAGATTGGAAGCTTCTTCAAGGGAGACGACAGAGACAGATTGACTGCATTACTACGGGAGTTCGTGGATGTGTTCGCATGGTCATACAAAGACATGCCGGGTTTAGACAGAAAGGTAGCGGAGCACAGGATTCCGATCAGAGAGGATGCCAGGCCAGTAAAACAGAAGCTCAGAAAGATCAAGCCAGAATGGTCTCTGCAGGTCAAAGAAGAGATTGAGAAGCTCCTCAGTGTGGGTTTCATCAAGGTCATCGAGTATCCGACATGGTTAGCCAACATTGTGACAGTCAGGAAAGCGAACGGCAAGGTTCGAGTTTGTGTAGACTTCTGAGATTAAACAAAGCTTCCCGAAAGGATGATTTTCCACTCCCTAATATCGACATGCTAGTCGACTCCACTGCTGCCTACGAGGTTCGCTCATTCGTGGATGGGTTCGCTGGGTACAATCAGATTCTTATGGCCGAGGAAGATCAACATAAGACAGCCTTCACAACGCCGTGGGGTACCTTTTGCTACACAGTCATGCCATTTGGGTTAAGAAATGCTGGGGGTTCCTACCAAAGAGCCGTGATAGACTTGTTCCACGATATGATTCACAAAGAAATCGAGGTCTATGTGGACGACATGATCATTCACTCCAAAGGAACCGATGGTCAACACCTAATCGATCTCCGCAAGTTCTTCGAAAGGCTTCGTCAACACAAGATGAGGCTCAACCCTGCAAAGTGCACATTCGGGGTTATCCGAGGCAAAGTTCTTGGTTATATGGTCACTGAAAGGGGAATCGAAGTATTGACATGCCTCCTCCAAGACGCAGAAAGAGATTAAAGGTTTTCATGGGCAGACTACAATACATCAGTCGTTTGTGCACCAACTCACTTCCATGTGCGAGCCAATCTTCAAGTTACTCAAGAAGAATGTGGCTCTAGAATGGACCGACGCGTGCCAAGAAGCCTTCGATCAAGTAAAGCATTACATGACGTGCCCTCCTGTTCTAGTTCCGCCGCACAAGGAGAAACCTTGTTACTCTATCTCACTGTCAATGATGAAGCCCTAGGGGCTATATTAGCACAAGAAAACGAGAGTCCACAAAGGAGAACGCCATTATTTCGTCAGTCGCCGATTCCAAGGAGGCGAAAAGAACTACTCTGTCTTAGAGAAGTCATGTGCAGCATTGGTTTGGGTCACTCAAAAGCTCAAACACTATATGGAAGCTTTCCGATCAAGCTAGTAGCAAAGGTGGACCCGCTCCGCTACATCTTTGAGAAGCCTTCATGTCAACAAGAATAGCCAAATGGTACTTCATGCTCGCCGGCTATGATATCACTTACGTCACACTAAAATCCGTCAGGGGGAAAGTGTTCAGTGACCAGCTTGCCGAATTCCCGTGTGACGAAGTGAAGGGGGAAGATGTACAGTTCCCCGACGAGCATTTAATTTGTACTGCAACCGAGGAAGACAAGTGGCAACTTTTTTCGATGGCGCCGCCAATAAGTACGGTTTGGTATAGGAGTATTGCTTGTCGATCCAAAAGACATCTACACTCCTATTGCCATCCGCCTGGAATTCGAAGCTACCAACAACATCGCCGAGTACGAAGCATGCATAGCAGGGCTCGAAGCAGCTCTCGAAAGAAACGTCACGGAACTAGAAGGTCGGCGACTCTTTGCTCCTTATCAATCAACAATCGGGTAAATGGCGAACCCAAGACCCGACTCTCCAACAGTATGGTCAGCACCTTGAAGAACTGGTTGAACAATTCCAAAAGATCACTTTCAACTACCTACCAAGGGATAAGAATCGCTTCGCCGATGCACTGGCCACTATAGCTTCATTAGTCGAAATGCCCAAAGGGAAAATGGTGAAGCCTTTCAAAATTGCTCGAAGGAACAGTCCGGCATATTGCATGAGTATCGAGATTAACGAGGTTTAAACAAACTCTCCATGGTATTCGGATATCATTAACTTCCTCAAAGACGGCACTTACCCTGAGAACATCAATAAGAAGTCTCAAGCAGCTCTGCAAAGGTTAGCCTCTCGGTACGTACTGATTGGGGACCGAGTCTATAAAAGGCACCACGACGGGATCAATCTCTTATGCGCCAATGAGGCCGAAGCTCAAGAGATAATGTGTGAAGTGCACGAAGGAGAATGTGGACCCCACATGAATGGGTCTATGCTAGTCAAGAAGATACTTCGCATTGGTTACTATTGGAGCACTATGGAACGAGACTGTATCGAGAAAGTCAAAAGGTGTGCCAAGTGCCAATTCCACGCTAATCTACAACATGCTCCACCCTCACAACTTTACAACATGGTCACACCTTGGCCTTTCTCTTGTTGGGGGATAGACATCATCGGTAAAGTTCATCCTGCCGGGAGCAACGGGCAGTCATTCGTCCTAGTGGCAGTGGACTACTTCACAAAGTGGGTCGAAGCACAAGCCTATCGAACCCTCAACGCCAAGAAAGTGGCCGAATTTGTAAAGATTAATATCATGTGCCGATACAGTGTGCCTCATGAAATCATTTCCGACAACGGCTCTCACTTTGAGAAGGAAATGGATGTACTTTTGGTGGAATACAAGATCACCAAGCACAAGTCATCTCCTTACCGGCCCCAAGCAAATGGCGCAATCGAGGCAGCAAATAAGACCATCGAGACCATCGTCAAGAAAATGGCCTCAACAGGAAGGGATTGGCCCAAAAAGCTACCATTAGCATTGTGGGGCTACCGCACATCCATACGGTCCGCAACAGGAGAAACTCCTTATGCATTGGTCTATGGTTCTGAAGCTGTACTCCCTATCGAACTTGAAGTCCCATCTCTACGGGTCCTCCTCGAGAATCAAGTCAACGAGGTCGACTGGATGCAAAGTTGATATGAACAACTAGCCTTGCTCGACGAGAAAAGGTTAAGGGCACGCGAACGCACGAGGGCATATCAGCAAAGGATGGCAAGAGCTTTCAACAAAAAAGTGAAGCCTCGAAACATCAAGGTGGGAGATTTGGTCTTAAGACAACATCCTCCTAATGCCATGAATCCCCTGGGGAAATGGGGACCCCGATGGATCGGTCCGTACGTGGTCAAAAAGATACTAAGCGGTGGTGCAGTCCGGCTCGTGGATTTAGATGGTGACCAGCTGCCAAAGGAGGTCAACCTCGACAAGCTCAAGAGGTTCTACACTTAATAAACAAAGACCATTAAAAAAAAAAAAAAAAAAAAAAAAATCGCTCGCTAGGTTGAAAACCCGCAAGGGCGGCCTAGGCAAAAATTAGAGAACGTGCAAAAAAGAAGCCCGCTAGATTGAAACCCGAAAGGGCGGTCTAGGCAAAAAACAGGTGCACAACAAAAAAATAAAAAAAAAAAATAATAAAAAAAAATATAAAAAAAAAATGGTCTTTGTTTGTTGGAACTACGAAGACCTGAGCCTCCCAACTGGAGGAACGTAGGCAACCTTCGGGTGCGGTCTAAAACATATCAAAAATACCCAATTCACTTCAAATAACAAAATGCAATTTTTTATTCATTCAATGAATTATTCAAACCATTACAACGGATTTATTGAGCAACAAAAGACATCAAAATATTAAATCCTAAAACAAAGTGGTCTAATTGCAATCTCTTAGGGTACTAAGAAAAATCCATTTTTCTCTTAGCTCTCAAAGGACCACCCGATCGTATCTCAATCCTTTTCTTCTTGGGTAACGGAGGAGCACTAATGCGCACCGAAACCTTCTGTGTTGCAACACGCCTCCTAGCAAAAGTCATCCAAAGGAGTACCGAAAGGGTCAGCAAGAATGTTACTCGAATCAGCAGCAGCCTCCCTATATCTCAAAGTGCTGCTAGGCTCAAAACCCTGTCCCAACAACTCGGCACGAAGCACATCAACCCAAGTGATGCCACGGTAAAGGGTGCAAATAAATAATCCAAGTAGCTCTCGGGAAGGAAGACACTCCCCCGATGCAGAGGAGCGAAAGCCCAACGATTGCGGTCATCTCCCCAAGCCGACTGAAGCTCACTCGAGAAGTCAGGACCCATGTAAGCAACTGGACGAAGCATTCCATCCCTCGGAAAAGGAATTGTCTGTTGGCGACTGAACTGCCGCAGAACCCGCTCTGGCTGGTAAAATGAAGAATCTCTCAAACCGAGTACAACCACGTGCTGAAAACCCAGAGTCCATTCCACAAAAGGACGAAGACCCCAAGAAGGAGGACACCACTCAATATCGACGGTCACCCGAGAGGCAAAGAATTTCTTCCAATCATCTTCAGATAAATCACGGATCAACAACTTCCTCCTATGAACAGCAAAAGGAGAAAAATCACCATCCGGGGAATAAATCTTGAAGTGTTCCCGGAGCCATATGGTCAAAAGCAAAGGGCTTCCCCGACACATCTTGCCCATCCTGTGTAACTCATCAAGGCCGTGCAACGTCTCCCCTATAATAAGAGGGATTACACTAAATTGCTGGTCCTTACCTTGCAAAATAATCTCAGCCAACTGCGCGTCCGCAGTCCCGAAAGGTGTAACAAACAGTACTTCGCTGAAGAGACAAACAGCCATGGCATTTCTTTTGAAAGATTGAACCACCGGGTCCTCCGAGTGTAAACTGAAGAACATCGGCAACTCAGTTATGTCAATCACGGTACCGTGCAACATCTTCCTCACATCCTCAACAGGGAGATTCAGTAACTCAACCCAAGAGTCGACGGCACCACGGTGATATTTAGGGACGGCAATCCGACCGGCCAAAGGAATGCCAAGGATGGCCCCGAAATCGTCAACAGTCGGCACCATTTCATTAGCTGAAAGGTTGAAAGTATGGCTGTCGCAATCCCAGAAAGCCGCGGCAGCTCTCAACAAATCCCAATCCGGTTTCAACGTCCGCAAGGTGAAAAGAATTCGGAACCCGAAATATTCAATGAAGGCCTTCTTGGGATGGGTCTTGAAAGAATACACAAAAGTGCCCAAGTCCTTTTCATACGCACTAACGACCTTGGCATCAAGGGCGAAAGAATTGGAAGCCATGGAAAATGTTGATCACAAGCGAAGTTAATCAATAATATGATGTTCAAAAATGGCAGAAAGGAGCTGTGAGAATCAAGTGGTCGAACAGAAGATGATATTATAGCTGTTGGAGGCTCTTTTGGTCAGCAAATGTCAAGCCCAGAATTCCGCCTCCCAGACGCGCGCGCCACCCGCCAGCAGTCTGAAATGCGCGCGCGTCCCAAGCCTACATAGTATGGCGCGCGCCTCCCAGGTCTAAATTGCTTCAAGAAAAGGGCCTTGTCAGAGATCTCCAGCCTAAATCAAGACACTGTCCGATCCTCGGACACCCAGTTGGGCATACCTTTTTCTGGTCCGCCCTTAAGGCATGTCAAAAATCGAAAGTAGGATAGAAACTCCCACTCAAAAGTAGGCTGTCCTCTTCAAAATTCCGAACTCCTTAAGTTCTGTCACGGGTGCCACACCCCCCTCAAGAGTCAATCTCAACATTTCATCCCCAGCAGGAACATTTTTCTGGTCGCGGTCAACTGTGCCCGTACCCCACAATTCCAAAAAAAAGTCAAGTGTGACTCCAAATGGCACGAGACTTCAAAGCAATATTTCATCAAACGGATTCACTAACGGATTCATCAACAAGGGTTCACTAACGACCCCATTCAAAACATTCAACTCGGTCCATATCGAGACAAGCTCCCATGAGCTCCAAGTCGGCAACTCGGTCCATATCGAGACAGGCTCCCATGAGCTCCAAGTCGGCAACTCGGTCCATATCGAGACAGGCTCCCATGAGCTCCAAGTCGGCAACTCGGTCCATATCGAGACAAGCTCCCATGAGCTCCAAATCGGCAACTCGGTCCATATCGAGACAGGCTCCCATGAGTTCCAAGTCGGCAACTCGGTCCATATCGAGACAAGCTCCCATGAGCTCCAAGTCGGCAACTCGGTCCATATCGAGACAAGCTCCCATGAGCCCCAACTCAACAAACTCGGTCCATATCGAGACAAGCTCCCATGAGCTCCAATACAACACTCCAGCAAAAGCCGCTCACACAGGGAGCGCACCACTATCTCTCGCAATTTCAAATTCCTGCTTTCATCGAGTCTTTGCCTTTCTTGGTGATGTCCTCGGCGGGTGTTTTTAACTTTCGTCGACGCGTTTTTGCTTTGCAGTCCACGTCGCCGAGGGGCTCTGTAGACACCCGCCTTGGACCACTCACCCCGATTGCACATTTGATTTTGTGTTTCTCCCCATTTAAGCGTTTCTCGTTAGTTTCTGTCACTTCCGTTAAGTTCCTGACTGACTTCGTTAAGTCCAGGGACTAAACTGAATGACAGGGCTGACTTTCTAGTCCATTCTGTCAAAATGCCTTCTCTGAGTCGCGCGCCTCCGACAGGAGGAGCCAGGCGCGCGCGCCTCCCGCCCCCAAAGCAGGAAGCGCGCGCCTCTGGGCGTCAGTTACAGATTTCTGGCCAGGATTCCCTCCCTTGCTCAATTTACAGGATTTTGCCCGGGAAGGATTTCTTGGTGACTGAGTTTTGGCACCAAAAACACCCCTCTTTCACCTATAAAAACCTCTCTTTACCTCCATTTTCAAGGATCGAGAAATCATCGAAAACTAGACAAAAAATCACTTTCTAAAGGTTCTCCAAGGATCTCATCAAGTAACATTTGAAGTTTTTCAAATTGTAGGTAAAAGTCCATCATTTCCTTTCTTTTCTACTTCATCTTCTCTCTCTCTTTTTACTTTAATCAAATGTGCAATCACCCAAATCATTTTGGGACATGACTCTAATGATCACCTCATCTCATTGAGGTTGGTTAAGGAGTTATCTCCTACATTCCAAATCCTATTTTAAACCCCCTTTTTATGACTTCAAGAAGAAGAAGAAGAACACTTTCATTCATGTAGATTTTGATCAAGCAAGACCAACTTAAGTTGGGCGAGATGGGTGTTTCGGTACTTCCCATCTCGTAATCTAACCCCCGGACCTCAAAACAAAGATTATCTCTGTTTTCGTAATTAAACTTAGGCTACAATCAATAGGTTTTTCTTATGTTCCTCAAAACATAGGTGGCGACTCTAAACAATTCTAAAATCAAGTTAGACATCCTAGGATAATTCACGCGCTCTAGCATAAAGGCGTGGTTTCCCCCGGGGTATCTACACTAGGCCCCGCACTTCAGCAGATGGTCCTCTAGGTCCCGCTGTAGATACCCCGGGGGACCACGGCTTGGCTAGAGCGCGTGAATTACCTAAGATGTCTACTTGATTTTAAGAGTCGCCACCTATGTTTTAGAGGAACATAAGAAAAACCTAAAGAAAGCCAATTTTTGTACGAAAACCAGAGATTCGGGAGAGAAAGGGTTCGGGGGTTAGGTGACGGA
Organism: Campanula takesimana; assembly: GCA_026119855.1. Taxonomy (NCBI): domain Eukaryota; kingdom Viridiplantae; phylum Streptophyta; class Magnoliopsida; order Asterales; family Campanulaceae; genus Campanula; species Campanula takesimana. The sequence goes on from JAOWBW010001832.1 coordinate 164,088, forward strand.
GTGGGAAGTACTTAAACACCCACTCCGCCCCGCTTACGCGGGTCTTGCTACTTTTGGTGTTCTAATGCTAAATGTCTTTCAGTTTAATGATAAGAGAAATGTGCTAACAATTATAATGAAAAGAAAGGGGAAATTTATAGAGGAAAAATAAAGGAGAATTGCTTATTTATTGATTTATACTAAAGATTACATGTCGAATTATTGCTAGATAATTACATTAAGAAATGAGAATGGAATTTAATTAGTGTTTGGAATGTTGGAATGTAACCTTGACCAAACTTCAATAGTGAAGTGGCCTTTTGGTTGTATTCCTTTTTATGGAAATTGCATACTAGTAAGACATAAATCAAAGAGAAAGAGAAAAGTTGTACCTTTAGAAAAGAGAACTTGAAACCTTGACTTGAAAGTGGTGTTGTTGAAGAGAAATAGTTGTGTAGAACTTTGTGTAGAGTTGTTGTTAAAACTCTTGTTGGGAGAATTTGTGTAGAGTTTGTGTAAAGAGAAAGTGTTTAAGGTCTAAAAATGAGGTCCAAGGTCCCTTTCTAAGGTAGAAGAAGATAGATTTTATAGGTAAAAATAGGAGGGAAAGTTTGGAGGGAAATTGGTCAATCCATGTGAGATGGAATTGACCAATCACAAATAAGATAAATAAAATAATAAAGAGAAAATCAAATAATAATAAAAAAGAATATTTTGTTTTTATAAAGAATGGCTAGAATAAAGGATTCGGGAGTTATGAAATAAGGGGGAATGAATGTGGATGTAAAAAGGAGGTGTTGTGATCAAGAAGAGATTTTCTAAATAAGAAAAGGGAGGGAAAATGGTTCTATCCGTTACTGCCAAAGCGGGAAGCGCGCGGGTCCGGCCTATTGGACCAAATGCACGCACGACCCATTGACGGTGCCGGAAGCGCCCACGGGCTAAAAAGATAGAATGACAGAAATGACTCTAAAAGTTAACTCTGTTATGCAGTTTAGTCCAAAACAAACGGAATCAGTTAGGAACTTAACAGAAGTAACAGAAATTAACAAAACCAAGTTAAATAAAAATACTATGTATACAATCGGGGTGAGAGGTCCAAAGCGGGGTGTCTACAGAGCCCCTCGGCGACGTGGATTGCGAAGCAAAACGCGTCGACGAAAGAAAGACAACCGCCGAGGACATCGACAAGAGAAAACAAAGACTCGATAAAGCAGGAATTTGAAATTACAAAGGATAGGAGTGCGCTCCCTGTGTGAGCGGCTTTCGCGGATGGAAAAGGTGTGGTGGCTTGAGGCGGCCCACCACGGCCGCAATTTAAAGAAAGAGGGGAATTTTGAAATTGTGAAAGATGGGGGTACGCTCCCTGTGTGAGCGACTTTATTGTTATAGAAAGGATATGGAAGGATCCATCTTGCTGAAGCGGGATCCGTTTGCTGATGCAGGGTCCGTTTGCTGGTGCGGGATCCGTTTGCTGGTGCGGGATCCGTTTCCTGGTGCGGGATCCGTTTGCTGATGCGGGATCCATTTGCTGAAGGCGGGATCTGTTTGCTAAGGCGGGATCTGTTTGCTGATTGCGCGATCCGTTTACTGATGGCGGGATCCGTTTGCTGGTGCGGGATCCGTTTGCTGAAGCGGGATCCGTTTGTTGAATGCGGGATCCGTTTGCTGATGCGGGATCTGTTTGCTGAATGCGGGATCCGTTTGCTAATGCTGGATCCATTTGCTAAGGCGGGATCCATTTGCTGAGGCGGGATCCATTTGCTAAGGCGGGATCCGTTTGCTGATTACGGGATCTGTTTTCTGATGGCGGGATCCGTTTGCTAATTGCGGGATCACCATGGACCAAATTGATGTCTAGAGCTACAGTTGCTGTTGACTTTATCGTGGGGATGCGGGCATGATTGATTGTGGACCATTTTCTGCTGGGGATGAAGTGCCTTGAGTAGCGGATGCTGTTGACTTCGTGGTGGTACCTGTTATGTGTGTGCTTGGCAAGTATATGTGTTTGTGCAAGAAGATGCATGAAGTGTGAAATGAAGAGAGAAATTGTGCTCGTGGTGCAATGTGATTTGAAAGCAGTTTTGCATGAGATAGAAGTAAAGTGATTCTATGTGTGAAGTTATTTTTGAAAGCGGAGATTGATTGAGATGAATGATGTTCATACCTTCACTTACCATTGCCGCTTGATTGGGGATGGGTTGCTGAAGGATGTTGATGGTTTTTTATGAAGAATGTCCATGCTTTGGATGGAGAATGATGATGTTGATGGTGATGAATTGTTCTTGCCTTTAAAGGAGTGTCGGCGAAATGGTATTCTGGATGGTGGGTTGGTTGTGCCAAAAGGCTGCCTACGTATCCCTTGAAAGGAATCAGACCAGCGTAGTTCAAGGATGATGGAGAATGCTGGGGGAGGAATACTAGGAGCAAGGCAAAATAAAGCACATACTTTTTTTTTTAGTTCGTGGGTGAACCATTTTAACCATTGTGTGTTTGTAAAGCCAACCCAAGATCAAGTCATGTTCGATCGAAGTCCGGATTGCCTCGCTTGAATGTTATCGTCGTTGCCGTGGTGTCCAACGAAATTGATGTCTAGCCCCAAGAGATTTGTCGTTTATGGGGCTTCAAAAGGACTATTAGTGTCGAGATGCCAAGGGGTTGCTGACTGTAAAGCCCCTCGAATGCTGAACATTGAGTGGCTTATGAAGCCCCAAGATGAATCAACTCTTAGCCCATTCAAATAAACTGTCTTTTGCTGTCGACGTGGGCAAGCCCCAAGAGAAGATCATTGATACCAAGCTTTGAGAGATTGCTAAGCCCCAAATGTCATGGGCTTATCAAGTTTGTAGATGGCGGGATGTGGAGACCTTTCGATGTGAAGCTCCAACTTATCTTGGCATAGCATTGAGAGCAGATGCACCATTGGGTAGAACTCTTAAAGGCGATCTCCTTCTTTCTCTTGCTTGTAGATGGATGGCCCTTTTTGTGGTTAATACCCAAATGTAGTAAGGTCTTTGGGAGACGTCTCGTGGGAGATGGTGATGTTGTTGCAGATGATAAGGTCTTGGTGTGATAAAGTTTCGAACGGTATGTTTGCTCGAGTCTTCTTGAGTTGAACCGACGGCGGATCTTCGGATGCAGCTTGTGCTTTTGATCTTAGAGAAGGGGGTGCTGTATTGCAGAAACATTGGGATTGGCCATAACTCTGTCTCTAGAGTTAACATATTGGCATTGCCCGCCATAACTCAGCCGGGTGAGTCTAGCATATTGAATCTTTTTCCTTTTCTCTAAGACTTCCATCAGAATCTCGCTGTGAGTTCTAACAAGAATCATCAAATTCATTCATATCATCAGAGCCTTCATTTAAAACCAAGAGGCCTTTGACTGGAAGTGTTGAGGGACCATTGAAGTTTGATTGCATTGCTCGGGTACCACTGCCAAAAAGCTTGTTAATTGCGAAGCCCCAATATTACCCTTTGCTTGTATCACTGTAATGCCGTAGCCCAAAAGATTGTAGATTGCAAAGCCCCTTGAGACCTTTCGGTATAGAGCTTCAAATGTGGCTGGGGACATTGAAGTGAATTGCTTCTTGCCGATGGAGCCTTTAAGACTTGACCATAGCCCTTAGAGTGCCATCATTGATTGCGAGAAAGGTCCATCCTTGATTGGGGGAACGAGTACGGGCACACATGACAAGAGGGATCATTGACATCCCTTTTGAGAGACTTTGAGGATAGTCGCACACATCTTTCTCGATCATAGCCCCTAGGGCTTATTGATTGTCAAATGAAACAAAAGAAGCCCTTGTTCTTGAGTCACATAGTCCCTAGGGCGTCATCATTTGTTGAGAAAAGCAAGAGTGACTCATCCTCGTGCGGGGGAACAAACATGAGAGGACATGGCAAGAGCTACTCCATTTCTCAGGAGCCTTTCGGCGTACTTTAGAAGCACATACTTGTAGAAGTTTTAAAACTGAGATGCATGTTGTTGCTATTTGCTGCCCAAGCCAATTGAATAGCTAGGGATTATTTATGCAACTTCGTGCCCTTTTATGATGGGCTCGTTCTCGGATGGGTCTTGGTTACCACGGGCCTTCTTTTCATGAACCCAAAAATGCACACTGCTGGAGAATGATGCCAATAACCCAAGACAGCCTTTGATGGTGCCATCTCTTGTCGAGCCTTTTGCAATCCCAAAGTTGACTCGGTGGGGAATTGATTTGTTGAGGAGATCCAATGTAGAGCTTGTGCTGTTCTCTTTCTTAGAGGCCGGAGATCTCCATTTCTCTTTCCCTTCTCTCTCTCACTCTCTCATATTTTTTTATGATGCACCCTGTTTTTTGCCTAGACCGCCCTTTCGGGTTTTCAATCTAGCGGGCATCTCTTTTGCGTTGTTTTTTTTTTTTTTTTTTTTTTGACTCGATTAATGAGGAAGTATGCATTGACTCTGGCTGAGGAGATAAGACATGTGATTTTGCGGTGAAGACCTCTTGTCACTTAAGATGAGTGACATTGACTTGAGTAGGGAAGTGTTCCTAGTATTGACTTCATGTATGTATATTTTTTGAATGACTCACGAAGGAAAGTAAGTCATTAAGAGAGAAGAGAAAGAAAGCCCCAGTTTGATTGCAAGAAACTGGGAGTATCGCAATAAGAAGAGAAACCCCTAGACTCGACAAGGAACGGAACGCGATTCCAAATCTAAGAAAGTTGTTCAATCTTTTGGTGATTAATTCATTGGCAAATGAATCGTACAAAGATGTCATGACAAGTTCGAGAGGAAGGCCGATCACCATAACGCGCTAGGGCTAAACATATCTTCTTTCTTGCATGAGACCGGACCCGAAGGTTGCCTACGTTCCTCTAGTGTAGAGGCTCAGGTCACCGTAGTTCTTGTTGATGCTCCATTCGTCGTGATGGAATTGTTGCTTCGTCGTGATGATTGTTGATGTCGCTTCGTCCTTCGTTGGTGGAATGATGTTGTTGTTGTGAACTTCTTTGAATGAAGGGGGATATTTTTTTTTTTTTTTTTGTGCTCTAACTATTGCCTAGGTTGATTTGAGGATTTCAACCTAGCGAGCTCTTTTTTTTTTTTTTTTATCCCCTTTTGAAAACTTTGCTTCATGATCATTGCTCCACCTTTCTTTGTCTTGATTTCTTCGTTGTTGATGCCTTCGTTGTTGATGTCGTCGTCGATGTTTAGCCTCTAGGCGTTCAAGTGATAGCCTTCATTCTAAAACTTGTTTAGACACCTTTTCATCATTTTTCCAATAATTAGATTGAGCAACTTGGAAGAGTGTATGAGGACAAGAACGACTTTAATTTGATAATTGACTCGAACATTCACACAAGTGGGACGAAAGAAAACTTTAATGCACACTTAAGAGGACTTTTGACTCTTTTTTTTTTATACCTATTACTAGGTAGAGAAAGAGAAACGGAGATTGTTGCTGTAGTCCCCATTGTCGTTGTAGCCTTCCTTGCGGCATGATCTCTTGTTGAGACCCTATTTCAAATCTGAGCCCCTTCCTTGATGAGTTCTTGCATGTTCTCACTATCTGACTGTTGTTCTTCACCCATGGTAAATTCACCATTGTCAATCGAATCTTGGATGATGTCGCGGAGTGAGAAGCAATCTTCGGTAAGATGACCGCTGCATTGGTGATAGTCACACCACTTATGGTGGGCATGGTTGCGACGTAACGGTTGTGGTTGCTTGTACCCTTGGAGAGGAGAAACTTGTCCCTTGGTTTCGAGAGCTTCATAGGTTTCAGTGATGGTCATGCTATTGAGAGGGGTATAGACACGGTCGTTGGTGGCACCTTTGTGACTTTTGAAGGATGAGCCACTTGAGCGTGCTTTACCGTGGACCTTTGCCTTGCTGTCGGTGAGCTCTTGCAAACGAGCCTTAAGTTCAGACACTTCTTCCTTGTGAATTTTCCTCTCGAGATCAAGACGGTCTTTCCACAAATCATCCTTGCGGCGGGCATCCTCGACAAGTCTATCCATTTGTTCCCCCATGGCTCTTATTATATTGAAGAGACTTTCGTTGGACACGGAGATGTTCTCACCCTTGTTGTTGTTGCCGTTGGAAACCATTGGACCTATTGAGAGAACACGGTCGATCTTAGGTTGGCCCCACAAACATATTTTGAGTAAAATAATTAACCCACAAACAAAGGAAAAAAGACTCAACCTGTTAGTACCCGATCTGAAAATGAGTTTATTAGGACTTTCCCAAATATACAAGGACTTTATAGGAATTAGAAACCTTGCAAAGACTTGTCCTGGATTCCCAAAATATCTCATTTATGACAAAATCCATCAAAATAGGCAACTTAGGGTTACCATAAAGCAACAGTGAAACCCTAGCTTGAAAATCAAGTCAGCCGGCAACCTTGGCCACGCGGCCAACATTGCTCCGCGTTGATCTTGGCCACGCGGCCACTATTGTCACCGGCATCAACAATGGCCAGGCGGCCAACCTTGCGCCGGATGATCTGGACCATCAGATCCTCCCATCAGTTTACTATATAAACCACTCCAGGCTATTGGTTTAAGGATCCGAGTTTGAGAGCTCTAAAGTACGAGTTTTGGAGTTCTTAAACACAATTTTCTCCCTAATTAAGCATTCAAACACTCGAGAAGATCCAAGGTTTATTTCTTGCCAACATAGGTAAGTTTTCTAACTTTTTCTTCGTGTTCTTGCATTATTTTTAATGTAGATCTTTTATATTCATGTTCGTACATGTTTATTCATAGTTTCTTCATATTCTTTGCATGCTCATTCATATGTTCATAATATGTTCTTCGCATGTTCTTCGTGTTCATAGATTAAAACCTTATTTATGCTATATTTAGGGTTGCGATCTTCATAATTATATGTTATTTCATAGCCGATGATGATCGAGGGTTCATCAACCCGAGGATGATCTAGGAACTACTTCTAAACCCTAATCTTTAGGTAATTCCCCCCTCATTATGCATGATCCCGATTCTTCTGCCTATTCTAATTCTCTGCGAACTACGCTGACCTGAGCTTCTCACATTGAGAGGAACGTAGGCAATCTTCGGATCCGGTCTCAATCACTAACACACTACTAATACATTCATCATGATAGAAAGACCGATCAATTCGGGCAATAGGAGTGATAACGTCCAATATTCTTCTCTTGTTGTAATTTGACCCCCGAACCCATTAAACATGCTTTTTTCAATGTTTTGGCTTTAATTAAAACGGCGTGGCGACTCTCATAATTTTAATGTCGTTAAGAATATTCCCTTTGTAAATAATAATAATCACAAGATACTTCCCATTCGTCGCTTCATCGGAAAGGGGTATTCACAGTGGCGACTCCGCTGGGGACTGCTTTGAAACTTTTTCAAACTTAGTGGGTCTAACTTTCGTTCACATCATGATGTCTGCCATGTTCTCACATGCACCTTACACTTTGCCATGTTCTCACATGCACACACTTTGCCATGTTCTCACATGCACCTTACACTTCTGCCATGTTCACACATGCGCACACCTGCCATGTTTACACGTGCACCCTACATACACTTGCCATGTTTACACATGCACACACCTTGCCATGTTTACACATGCACACACACTTGCCATGTTTACACATGCACACACCTGCCATGTTTACACATGCACACACACTTGCCATGTTTACACATGCTCACACTTGCCATGTTTAACACATACACACACCTGCCATGTTTACACATGCACACACCTGCCATGTTTACACATGCACCCGCGCACTCCGCCATGTTAATACTTGTACCTTGTACCTTGTACCATGTACCCTTTTATCTTCGCTTTAGTTTTAGGGTCAAACAAAACTCTGCTATGCTCCCCTGTACATGGCTCTCTCTCCCTCTCTCATGCATTGCATTGCATCATCCTAACATCAAAAACTTCTCTCTTTTCTCCTTAAAAAGAATTAGTTTCTTGCCACACACTACCACTAGTCCGTGTCAGCACTGCACAGGTCCCCATTACCCGGAGTATTCGATGTGCAGGAATTTGTGCGCTACTGTCGCCTTCTTTTCGAGTCACTCGTCTACTCCACTCACCGTGTACGTTCCGCGAGCGGTGGGAACCTTTTACCTAACCCGTGTCAACCCACACTAGTATAGGTATCACACCTAGGTTTTGACCGGTTGGTTTGGCTAGCTTTTCCTTAATAGTCAATTAACGTGCTGTCTATGTCGAGTCATCCCCAAGTCAATGATGAATCGAGATCTTTGAGAGAAAGTGCACAAAAAAGTGATTTCCCTACAAGGGACGTGCCATGGTGAGATGAGTGTTTGTTGTTAAGATCTCCGCTCATCATTAACTTGCGTAGGATGCAACATAGACATCACGTTAAATGCCTTTAAGGGAGGGTTAGTCGTAGGATCCGATGGTTGGTGGAAGCCGCTTGCCCTATAGGACCCTCGCCCAAATTGTCCGTTTGGGGGTGTGAAATACAGGTGAAAAACGAGGGGTCTATAGACGTAGTGATGGCCTCCACTGATCGTAGTCTTCTAACTAGTTGCGAAAAAGGGGTATCCCTTCCAACCAATTAGGATGTAAATAATGTATGTTTTTTGTAAATTAAAATATACTTTGCATGAGCCTTCCCCCTCTCCTAAAAAGCTTCATTGCCCTTCAACCTTTCAGCAAAGCAAGTTTGGATCCGTTCGGGTGGTCGACTACAACGTGAAGCTTCTACTCCGTCCACGTTCTCAGTCTCGTCATCAGCAATGTCAACTCCCGCCTCAGCTTCAGCCTCTGCTCCTCCTGCTAGTGCCGCCGAGCTCAACACTGAGGCTACTCTCAATGGTATTCCCCCAAGCCTCCAGAACTTCCTCGCCGGTCTCGAAGCCAAGATCAAAAATCTCGAGGAAAGCAACAAGATGCTGGAAGACCAGAACCAACAGTTGAAGGGTCACATTCAACAAAAGGGGACTAAACTGGTGCCCGATGGGAGAATTTCATTTATGTCGAGGATGAAGAGGTCAATACCAACTGTCCCCCCAACACCAATGCTACTACCTTCCCATTCCCAAGCTACCGCAATGTTCCACCTCCTACTCTCTACACCCAACAAGGTTTCACTACCATGAGCAAGAACAAGGCCGTCTATGAACCTTCCCCTGAACTGCTTGGTGGCTACCTCTCCGCTAGCAAACTACCCGCACCCTCGTTGCCTTTGAGTATTGGGATGGCCGCTGCTACTGCTTCCACTACTCCTCCCGTCATTTTGTCAGAAACTATCCCCGACATCTCCAATCACCCTGTGGTTATGGCTATGCAAGAGCAAATGCGAAAGTTGATCGAGACCGTGGATAAGCAAAGTGCACCGACTACCAAGACAATCAACCCTAGCCAAGTGGGGCTCTCCCCAAGGATTTCAAGATGCCTAAGGTGGCGATGTTTCATGGTGACTCGTGTCCTAAGACTCATTTGGATAGTTATGTGTTGGCCATGAGGGCTCGTGACTGCACCAACGAACAAATGGCTCGCGTGTTCCATAGCACTTTGGATGGTATAGCTCTGCGTTGGTTCTTGGGGTTAGAGCCAAGCGAGAGGCAAACGTGGGATCAAATCAGTGCCATTTTCTGTGAGAAGTATCAAGCTAACTTGGATTGGCATGTGAATCGAACCGACCTTGAGAACACTATGCAAAAACCCGGCGAGGCTATTTATGATTTTTACAAGAGGTGGAATCATCGGTTGTGCGAGGTCCAATACCCACCAAAAGCGAAGGAACAGAAACAGATTTTCTACAAGTGCTTGCTACCGGAGATGAAAGCAGCTATAGGTAATGGTTACTTCCCTGATTTGCGGGAAATGGTTGACGCCGGAGTAAGGTACGAAGCAGGGTTCACTGGGATTGTGCCACCAAAGGAAAGTCCGAAGACCAACAACAACAGATCCTTCCGCTACAAGGCTCCTACTGCGCCTGCACCTCCTAGGGGTGGAAAGGAGGCCGTCGGCCAAGTGAATATGGTCCAGAAAGAGGTCCCGTTAGATGTCCAAGCCGTAAAAGGAATGGGGCTCCGCCGCAAAGGGAGAGGGAGCACTTTGATGATTTTGGTATGCCCATGGGGAAAGTCTTTGACGTGTTAGTCAAGAGAGGTCTTATCAAGCCTTTGGAGAATTACCAACCTGCCTACCCAAGAAGTGATTTGGACGCCTCCAAGTTCTGCAAGTATCACAAGCACATCGGGCACACAACGGATGGTTGTATTCAATTGAAGCGCGTAGTACAAGGGTTGATCAATGACAAGAAGATTGAGAAGCCGAAGGGTCCAATGTGGTGAATAATCCTCTTCCTAACAATGGGGGTGCGGTGAATATGGTGCAAACAGGCGAGATTAGTATCCTAGAGCTCATGGATGCCTTTGACAAGATAGGGCTCACGATGGTGGATATCTTCATGGCATTGGTGACGTTAGAAATGCTCGAACCATTAGAAGGACACCTTCCCCGCCTTGGTTGCGATTTGTCGAAGTTTTGCCACTACCACAAGTGCACCGGCCACACTACCGAAGAATGCTTTGAACTCAAGAAGGCCGTGCAAGAGCTCATCCACAAGGGAGTTGTCGAAGACCCTAGAGATTATGTAGCTAGCAATGTACTCATGGTAGAACTTAGTGAGATCACTGATCCGGCCGAGCCTATTGTGGCGGACTGTGATGAGATGGGTTGTATTTCAATGACTAATAATAAAGAATCTTCTTGCTACTTGTTGTCTTTAGAAGAACTAGTGAGTGAAATCGAATCTCTAGGGGAAGAGAGTCCCAAGCCCTCTCAACCTCTTTCTTGGGCCGAAATCTTCGAGGAGGCCGAAAAGACCGAAGTTTCGCCCCCTTGTCATGACTCGCCATTGTCTTTGGAGGAGCTACGTGCAGAAGTTTGTCTCCTTACAAGATCCGGTCAAGTGTACCAATCCGACCCGAAGGGTGCAAAGAAAGTCTTTGGGAAGGAACCCGAGCAAGCCGACCTAGACAAAGAAGACCCTATCCTCACTCAACTCAAACAAACCCTAGCCCATCGCCTCATGCTCGAGCAAAACCTCGCCGCCACCATGGTACCATCCACCATTACCCCGGAGGACGTCACCCACATGATTGGTAATATCCACTATGGAAACATCATCACTTTCTCAGAGCTAGACAAGCCAGTGTTCGGAGTTGATCATAATGAGCCTTTATACATCACTGTCGAAGTAAATAGCAAGAAGATTCCCCGTGTATTCATTGATAATGGTTCTGCTATTAATATCCTGCCTTCAAGGATGATGGATGTGGTCGGCGTTCATGGTATTGATTTACGCCCATCCAAGCAAACCATCAAAGCTTATGACTCTACATGCCGCGCTGTGATAGGCGAAGTCACCCTGCCCATTACCATCGGAACAAAGATCCTGCCGACCGACTTCCACGTCATCGACATCCCCGCAACCTTCTCACTCCTCCTCGGCCGGCCATGGTTACATCAGTCGGGCGCGGTCCCATCTTCCCTGCACCAGTGTGTGAAGTTTCAATCTGGTAATGAAGTGACCATCATCTACAGTGATCTTGTAACTGCCCAAGGGACGGACACCAAGGGCGTTCCTGTCTTACAGATTCAGCATGGGGAAGAGAGCCGACTCTTCAATGGCTTCGAAATAGTCGCTCAAGCACAGATCTGTACCATCGACCTCACCAAAACAACGGACAAAGTGGCACCTGTTGTCAAGATACTGCGTAACATGGGTTTTATACCGGGGCTGGGGCTAGGTAAAAACTTGCAAGGCCCCACAGAATTGGTTGAAGAGATTAATCATCGAGGGTTGTTCGGTCTAGGATACACCCTTACCTTTGAAGACAAGATGGAGCAGCAGAGGATAGAATTGCTTAAAAAGATGAAGCTTCCCTACAAAAAGCCTGAAATGCGGCCATACCGCCTGTCCCTGAATAGCTACTTTGTCAGGGAAGGCGAGGAGTTTTTGTGTTTTGAGTTCGCCGAGCCATGGATTGACCACACCGGGAAATTGCAGAAAGGGTTCGAGATTTTCAGAGATGTGGAATTCGATCGGTCCAACATGAAGCTGACTTACATGGAATATGACAAAGCCACGGGCAGAGTTAGAACCATCAGGCATGAGTACTCCACCAAGGTTGCAGAAGACTTGGCAGATCAACTTGAAGCCACAACCCTTGACAAGCCAGCAATAGAAGCCGCAGAAACTCCAAGTTTGACTGAGACGTGGGACGGCCAATATCTGCTTCAACATCTGGGTAATCTGGGGCTGCACGAAGACATGGTTGCCGTCATCGGGGACGATTCTGAAGATAAGGTGGACCCAAGGACATTGGTGGTACCCATGGGGGACAAGCTCAAGAATTGGTGCATCATTGGGGGACCTATAGCTACTCCGAATTTATGATGGGAACACTGGGGCTTACTCCTTCTCCTGTCGCCACTCCTGCAGCATCTCCTGTCACTCGCCCAAAATCCCTATCCCCAGAGTCTAGTGTTTTACATTTTGAATTTGAGTCTTCCTCTAAGTCTGACGACCTTACGTCTGAAGACTATGATCTTGTTGCAAACGCTATTTTCCCTTTTGCCATGAATGAAACCCTCGACCTTTCCGAGTATCCCTCCATAGTCACTCTTTTAACTGATAAATTGGCTAATAATCAAACTAATGATATACACTTAGTTAATAATGATTCATTAGAAGAGGCAGACACAGGCACATTAAATGACGAATACATTAAAGAAATATCAGAACAGGTTATTAATCAAAAAGAATCTCGAGCCCAAGCTGCCGATGAGGTGTTAACATGCGTGAATTTGGGGACCGAAGTCGAGCCTAAGGAAACGCAGATTGGAAGCTTCTTCAGCGGAACCGAAAGGGAAGCACTGATCGAGCTACTCAAAGAATATGTGGATGTGTTCGCATGGTCTTATAAGGACATGCCGGGGCTCGACAACTCGATCGTAGAGCACAGGATCCCGACAGCGCCAGACGCTAAGCCAGTCAAGCAGAAGCTGCGCCGCATTAAGCCAGAATGGTCTTTGCAAGTGAAGGAAGAGATCGAGAAGCTACTCCGTGTGGGTTTCATCAGGGTGATCGAATATCCAACTTGGTTATCAAATCTGGTGACTGTCAAGAAATCCAACGGTAAAGTCAGAGTATGTGTGGATTTTCGGGATCTCAACAAAGCCACGCCAAAGGATGACTTCCCCTTGCCAAATATCGACATGTTGGTGGATGCGACCGCCCACTATGAGGTAAAGTCGTTTGTGGATGGGTTTGCCGGCTATAACCAAATCAAGATGGCTGAGGAGGATCAAGAAAAAACAGCTTTCACCACCCCATGGGGGACTTTTTGCTATACCGTCATGCCATTTGGGCTGAGGAACGCTGGGGCTACCTACCAACGGGCAGTCACGACTTTATCCACGATATGATCCACAAGGAGATTGAGGTGTACGTGGATGACATGATTATACATTCAAAAGGGGCTGATGGCCAGCACTTGATAGATCTCAGAAAATTCTTCAACAGGTTGAGAGAGCACGCCATGCGTTTGAACCCGGCAAAATGCACCTTTGGAGTTCGTAGAGGGAAAGTATTGGGTTACATGGTCACCGAGAATGGGATCGAAGCCGACCCAAGGAAGATTCAAGCCATCCTGGAGATGAAGCCACCCCGTACCGAGACAGAGATAAAAGGATTCATGGGACGCCTGCAATACATCAGTCGGTTTATCAATCAGCTGACCACCATCTGCGAACCAATTTTCAAGTTAATGAAGAAGACAGCCAGTGTGGAGTGGGATCATGACTGCCAGATAGCCTTCGAAAGGATCAAACAATATTTGGTGAATACCCCAATCCTGCGCCCGTCGCATAAGGAGAAGCCGTTGCTACTGTACTTAACTGTGACAGATACCGCCGTCGGAGCCATGTTAGCACAAGAAGCCAAAGATTCCCGGATTGAGAATGCAGTGTACTTTGTCAGTCGAAAGTTACAAGGTAGCGAACTCAATTACTCCGCGCTCGAGAAGACCTGCATAGGCCTAGTATGGGTGGTGACGAAGCTCAAACACTACATGGTATCCCATCCGATCTTGCTGGTCTCGAAAATGGATCCTATCAAGTACCTGTTCGATAAACCATCTCTTTCTATGAGACTCGCTAAATGGTCGGTATTCTTGGGAGAGTTCGACATTACTTATGTACCGAGGAAGGCAATCAAGGGGAGGGCAATGGCCGATCAGCTCGCAGACGCTCCAAGCACCGAGACGAGAGGACCCGACCCCGAGTTCCCGGATGATGACATTTTCGCAATTGAGATCGCAGAAAGGTGGCAATTATTCTTTGACGGAGCTGCAAACAAACGAGGGAATGGAGTCGGACTCCTACTTATTGATCCCAAGGATGAGCACACTCCCATAGCCATCAAGCTAAACTTTTCAGCAACCAACAACGCCGCCGAGTATGAGGCGTGTATAGCCGGATTGGAGGCCGCCCTAGAGCACAACGTAAAAGAGTTAGAAGTGTATGGAGACTCTGCTTTGATTATTAACCAAACGGCGAAGAAATGGAAAACTATTGATCCTTGCCTTCAGCGGTACCAAGGTTACATGGATGAGTTAATAGCACAGTTCAAAGAAGTTAGCTTCCATTTCCTGCCACGAGACAGAAATAGGTTCGTAGATGCTCTAGCTACATTAGCCTCCTTAGTTGAAATTCCAGAAGGAAGGTCCGTGAAACCATTCAGGGTTGGACGAAGGGAGAACCCCGCCTATTGCTGTGAAATCCAGATCGATGCAGAGGTAAATGGAGATCAGTGGTACGCCCAAATCTACAAGTTCCTTAAGCACGGAGAGATGTCCTTTGACGGAGATGTGAAGGCCAAGAGTCTGCAAGCACTCAAAATATTGGCGGGGCAGTTTGTGCTGTTAGACGATACTTTGTACAAGAGGCATTACGACGGTCTGTTGCTCTTATGTGTCGACAACAAGAAAGCTGAAGCAATAATGGAAGAAGTACACAACGGGTTGTGCGGACCCCACATGAATGCGAGGATGCTTAGACAGAAGATCACTCGGCTGGGTTTTATTGGATTACCATGGAGACAGACTGTATTCAATGGGTTCGACGGTGTCACAAGTGCCAAGTATGCTCCAACCTCAACCACATCCCCCCACACGAATTGTATAGTTCCACCACGCCTTGGCCATTCGCCACGTGGGGTATAGACATTATTGGGAAGATCTCACCGGCCGGTAGTAATGGTCATGAATTCGTCCTCGTCGCAGTCGACTACTTCACAAAGTGGGTCGAAGCTCAGTCTTACAAGGTGCTGAATTCCAAGAAGGTAGCGCAGTTTATCAAAGAGAACATATGTGTCGGTATGGGGTTCCTAACCTCATTATATCAGATAATGGCAGTCATTTCGAAGCCGAGTGTGCTCGCTTGCTTGTAGAATTCAAGATCGAACGAAAGAAATCTTCCCCATACTACCACAGACTAACGGCGCGGTTGAGGCGGCCAACAAGACGATAGAGCAGATAATTCGCAAGATGGCTTCGCAAGGACGGGATTGGCCCGAAAAGTTACCATTAGCACTTTGGGGGTACAGAACGTCAGTTCGCACCGCTACTGGAGAGACCCCTTACGCTTTGACATACGGCATGGAGGCAGTGCTCCCTATTGAGTTGGAGGTGCCATCTTTGAGGATCTTGCTCGAGAACCAAGTGAATGAGGTAGAATGGCTTCGTAGTCGCTATGATCAATTGGCAACGCTCGACGAACGCAGATTGAAGGCCATGGAACACATCCGGGCCTATCAAAGGAGAACGACAAAAGCCTTCAATAAAAAGGTCAAGCCTGTGACATAAAGGAAGGAGACTTGGTGCTCAAAGCACGCTTACCCACAAATTCAACCCCCTCGGGAAATGGGCCCCCACTTGGGTAGGGCCATTTGTAGTACAGAAGATCTTCTCCGGAGGAGCGGTCAGAATGGCAGATTTGGATGGCAACCCGTTCAAGGAACCGTCAACCTCAGCAAGCTCAGGCGCTACTATGACTAGACTCCCCCTCTTAAAAAAAAAAAAAAAAAAAAAAAAAAAAATTACTACGCAAAAAGAAGCCCGATAGACTGAAAACCCGCAAAGGGCGGTCTATGCAAAATAAGGGTGCGTACAAAGCTCGCTAGATCGAAAACCCGCAAGGGCGGTCTAGGCAAAAGTTAGAGCATTCCCTCTTCTATCTTCCGTTTCTTTAAAATCATTCTAGTCTGACTGGAGTGAACTACGGTGACCTGAGCCCCTTAGTCCTATTTGTAAAAGGGGAACGTAGGCAGCCTTTCAAAAGGTGCGGTCTAAAAAAAAAAAATAATAAACATCCACATCTTGTCAAAGCAATAAAGATAGAATTTATATTTTCTGAAAGCAAAAACTTTTATTCCCATAGTTATCGCATGTTAACACTTATTTGATGAGTCTAAGCTTGACATACTTGTTGAATAAATACCTACGCTGAAATTGAAACTAAAACAAAATAAACTAAATTAAACTAATGTGTCTGCACGACTATGGAGAGACGTTCGGGATTACTCCTTAGTGCCGTTTGTGCCCGGTCCTTTCTTCTTGCTTTGCCCACGGCGAACTTTCTTCTTGCTAGGATTCTCACAAAATCTTCTTTCGAACTCGCTAACACCTTTAGCCTTGCCATTAGGAACCTCTTCGCCCTTCCTCTTCTTTGACGCCCCCACTTCTTCTCCTCCTCCGTTAGCCACGCTCTTACTCATCCTCCTCTCATAAGCCTCAGCCTCCTTAATTCTCAATGAAGAACTTGGAGCACAGGATCCCAAGATAGTGCCCCTTAGGGTCTCTAGAGTCTGCTCCGCATGCCCAAGTCTCCCCATATACCAGTCCAAATACTCGCGTGGCAGGAAGGTGTTGCTAGAGCGCGTGAGGAAGGTCCTACGACTAAAGCCAGCCTCGCCCCACATCTGAGAAAGAAGGACTGAGGCACTATCATCCAACTGAAGTACCCCAAAGGGAAAATCATCTCTCTCCTCGTCCCAACCCTCCGGGATGGTCTGCACCAAACCATACTGACGAAGCACTCTAGAGGGATAGTAAAAAGTAGTTCCAGAAAGGGTCGGAACTTTGATCATGTGAAGTCCCACTTGTTTCTCCCTCACAGAATGAATGTGCCAATGGGGCACCACCCACTGAATGTCCTCAGTCACCATTTCCGCCAAATACTTTTCCCAACCTTTGAGAGTCATGCCCTCAAACCGCTCCACCATGCCTCTAATGCGGTGCATCCATGGGGCCACCTTCAGAGAAGCCGCCGGTTTATTCACTCGAAGCCGCTCTTGCAACCACATGGTCAAAAGCCTATCACTACCACAAGGCATCCCACCATAAGCCGCGAGATGGGGAATCCCACAGAGCATCTCCCAAGAATGGCCGGTACAATATCATAACCCAAACGAGCCAAGTTCACCATGCCCAAACATCCTTCACTGGCAAATCCCACCTCAGAAGGGAAAAGGATAGAGCTGAACAAGCACAGTGCAAGATGGTCCAAGGAGCGGTTAGAGGTCACGTCTGCATGCATGAAGTGTTGTGGCATCCAAGAAAGGTCGACATAACCGCCCCTAGCATACCTATCAAAGTCATCCGCGGTTACGCCAAAGGTCACCAACTTGTCCCTCAAGCAAACGAAGTCAAAAGGCAAGGCAACTTTACCCTTCCCTTCGTAGCCACATAATGCTGCGATATCTTCATAAGTGGGTGTTATCTCGTTGAATGAAAAGTTGAAGACATGGAGGGTATCATTCCAAAATTTACCACAAGCTTGCAAGAGGTGGGTATTGGAGTTCATGTGCAAAAGTGACCAAAGACACTTTATCCCATACCGTTCATCAAGTTTCCTACGACTCGAACCAGGAAGTTTGGCAACCCACTTCTCCAAAGAGTTATAAAGACTTTCTTCTCAAGACTTGTGATTCTAGCCTCTTGATCCATGGCAAAGAGCAAGAAATTGGCTAAAAAGGAACTCAAAAAACTGCTCAAAGGTTGTTGGTACGTTTGTATGGCTGCAAAGGGTTCATTAAATAGTTCACAACTCCCGATTCTTGCCAGGAAAAGGAAAACCGGAGGCGGCGCATGATGTGGCCACGCGGCCAACATTGCCCCTGGCCCCGCGGCCGATATTTCCTTTGCCGGGCGGCCAATTTCGTCCTAGGCGGCCAACATTGTTCTAGCCCCGCCATGGCCATGGCCAACCTTGCTCCATGCAGAAATCCAGTTTGTTTCTTCCCACTCCGTGACGGATCCATGCAACTACGTACCTGCCCCCTTCCATGGCTCATGCATTGTATAAAATTAGGAACATTTGTAAAATAACTAGTTTGCACAAGTAGGCTCCCACAATAAAATTGCATTTTAGAACATAATATACATACATGCATTTTATACATTTGTTCTGTACATACATATCCCTCTCTCTACTAGCTAACAGTGTAGGAAATGAAGATGGACCCCGCCTAATCAGAATCCTCCTCGTGGTGTCTCCACGCCGCGCTAAAGCCCGAGAGCTACCGGCACCCGAACTCCGTCCCCGGACCGCTCGACCACCAATATGAGAAGAGCCCGCACCATTCGGAGACCGTTCCCGACGCTGGGGTGACGCAACGTCGTCCCTCTGACAAGTACATGAATGGTACGCCTCCCTCAGTAAGCGCATCAACACGTTCTCCCGCCGAGCTGAACGGATATAGGCCTCCCGAGTCACCTGAAGTGAAACCAAGGCAATGATTACAATGCAGAAAGAAATAAGTGTGTGCGAACATGACTGACATAAAGCACAAAGCCGTACCCAGCGTCGGGCGGAGGAATGAATGTCTCCTCAACAAGATCTGCATCAGTCGGCTCCAAGCTAAGCTCCACCTCCCGGCCGCCCCTCATCACTCTCACGCTACTCGAGCGAAGGGGCATGTCAACCAAAGGCCGACTCCGACCAACATAACGGGCCGAGCTCGACCCTCTCCAGACAACATCCTAGCCCGAACCTGAGGGCTGATCAGCCGTGTCCGCACGTAACCGGCATAGTCGTCACTCCCCCTGTAATGCTCTGCCGGAGTGGGAGCCAAGAAAGTCGCCAACCTCGCGGGACGGAGCATATCCCGAGGAGGGTCATAAGGAGCCCACGGTAACGCACCAGCCCTGTGCTGACGAACCACCCTCTCCCCAAGATACATGGCCTCCCCGGTGAGACCCACAAGCAGAACCCTAGAAGCGGTCAAATCCACCACATAGGGACCCACCGAGCCTCATTGGCCGGACCATGGGTAAAATCTAACCCCGATGGGCTCAGACATCGCGAACACCCTCCTCAGATCAGCAGCATCCACTGTCTTCCTGTCCCGGTGTCTGCGGGAAGGAGCCCTGTTGCCCTTGCACCAATACGACATGATGGGAACAACCTTGTTAACACTCATCACCAACTGAAAAGGGGCGACACCAAAGATCTCGTAACCCAAGCCTGTGCATGTAATAAGAGAGATATTTCAGACCAAAAGATAGAACAGAAATCTCAACAAGTGAAAAATAAGGGTAGTCAAGAGCACACCTCAAAGGCGAACTGGAACCCGTCAAAGGCCGACGAGCTAGCCCTCGAGCAATGGTCCAAAGCCCGTAAATCTCAGCCAAACCGGCTCCACCCCAAGAAATCCCACCGACTAAGTCAAGTCCACAAAAGCCCCTAGCAGTGAGTACCGCAGACAGTAGCCCCACTGGGAAACAAATCTCTGAGAAGCTGTACCATAAAAACAGCCGGACCAAAACA
>JAOWBW010001833.1:0-183335 GCA_026119855.1 Campanula takesimana
CCTCACAACAGGAGACTGTAGATACCCCGGGGGAACCACGGCTTTAGGCTAGAGCGCGTGTGTTATCCTAGGATGTCTAACTTGTTTTTAGAGTCGCCACTATGTTTTGAGGAACATAAGAAAAACCTATAGATGTATAGCCTAAGTTTAATTACGAAAACAGAGATTCTTTGTTTTGAGGTTCGGGGGTTAGATTACGAGATGGGAAGTACCGAAACACACCCATCTCGCCCAACTAAAGTTGTCTTGCTTGATCAAAATCTACATGGATGAAAATTTCTTCTTCTTCTTCTTTAAGTCATGAAAAGGGGGATTTAAAATAGATTTGGAATGTAGGAGATGACTCCTTAACCAACCTCAATGAGATGAGGTGATCATTAGAGTCATGTCCCAAAATGATTTGTGGGTGATTGCACATTTGATTAAGTAAAAGAGAGAGGAGATGAAGTAGAAAAGAAGGAAAAGATGGACTTTTACCTACAATTTGAAGACCTTCAAGTATTGCTTGATGGAATCCTTGGAGAACTTTTAGAAAGTGATTTTGGTATAGTTTTTGTAAGTTCAATCTTTGGTCTAAGTTTTGATCCTGAAAATGGAGGTAAAGAGAGGTTTTTATAGGTGAAAGAGGGGTGTTTTTTGGTGCCAATTCAGTCACCAAGAATCCTTCCCGGGCAAAATCTTGTAAATTGAGCAAGGGAGAGAATCCTGGCCAGAAATCTGTAACTGACGCCCAGAGGCGCGCGCTTCCTGCTTTGGGGGCGGAGGCGCGCGCGCCTGGCTCCTCCTGTCGGAGGCGCGCGACTCAGAGAGGCAATTTTGACAGAATGGACTAGAAAGTCAGCCCTGTCATTCAGTTTAGTCCCTGGACTTAACGAAGTCAGTCAAGAACTTAACAGAAGTGACAGAAACTAACGAGAAACACTTAAAATGGGAGAAACACAAAATCAAATGTGCAATCGGGGTGAGCGGTCCAAGGCGGGGTGTCTACAGAGCCCCTCGGCGACGTGATTGCAAAGCAAAACGCGTCGACGAAAGTTAAAAACACCCGCCGAGGACATCACCAAAAAAGGCAAAGACTCGATGAAAGCAGGAATTTGAAATTGCGAGAGATAGTGGTGCGCTCCTGTGTGAGCGGCTTTTGTTGATAGAGGGGGTGGCATGATCCGTTAGGTGAACCTGCCGGCTGAATGTTTTGAATGAGGCCGTTAGTGAACCTTTGATGAATCCGTTAGTGAATCCCTTGGATGAGTCCGTTGGTGAACCCTTGTTGACGAATCCGTTAGTGAATCCCTTGGATGAGTCCGTTGGTGAACCCTTGTTGACGAATCCATTGGTGAATCCGTTTGATGAATCCGTTAGTGAATCCCTTGGATGAGTCCGTTGGTGACCCTTGTTGTGAATCCGTTGGTGAATCCGTTTGATGAATCCGTTAGTGAATCCTTGGATGAGTCCGTTGGTGAACCCTTGGATGAGTCCGTTGGTGAACCCTTGTTGATGAATCCGTTGGTGAATCCGTTGATGAATCCGTTAGTGAATCCCTTGGATGAGTCCGTTGGTGAATCCTTGTTGACGAATCCGTTGGTGAATCCGTTTGATGAATCCGTTAGTGAATCCCTTGGATGAGTCCGTTGGTGAACCCTTGTTGACGAATCCGTTAGTGAATCCATTTGATGAATCCGTTAGTGAATCCTTTGGATGAGTCCGTTGGTAAACCTTGTTGACGAATCCGTTGGTGAATCCGTTTGATGAATCCGTTAGTGAATCCCTTGGATGAGTCCGTTGGTGAACCCTTGTTGACGAATCCGTTGGTGAATCCGTTTGATGAATCCGTTAGTGAATCCCTTGGATGAGTCCGTTGGTGAACCCTTGTTGACGAATCCGTTGGTGAATCCGTTTGATGAATCCGTTAGTGAATCCCTTGGATGAGTCCGTTGGTGAACCCTTGTTGACGAATCCGTTAGTGAACCCGTTTGATGAATCCGTTAGTGAATCCCTTGGATGAGTCCGTTGGTGAACCCTTGTTGACGAATCCGTTAGTGAATCCGTTTGATGAAATATTGCTTTGAAGTCTTGTGCCGTTTGGAGTCACACTTGACTTTTTGAATTGCGGGGTACGGGCATAGTTGACCGCGACCAGAAAAATGTTCCTGCTGGGGATGAAATGTTGAGATTGACTCTTGAGGGGGTGTGGCACCCGTGACAGAACTTAGGGAGTTCGGAATTTTGAAGAGGACAGCCTACTTTTGAGTGGGAGTTTCTATCCTACTTTCGATTTTTGACATGCCTTAAGGGCGGACCAGAAATAGTGTGCCCAACTGGGTGTCCGAGGATCGGGACAGTGTCTTGATTTAGGCTGGAGATCTCTGACAAGGCCCTTTTCTTGAAGCGATTTAGACCTGGGAGGCGCGCGCCTTCCTATGTAGGCTTGGGACGCGCGCGCACTTCAGACTGCTGGCGGGTGCGCGCGCGCGTCTGGGAGGCGGAATTCCGGGCTTGACATTGCTGACCAAAAGAGCCCCCAACAGCTATAATATCATCTTCTGTTCGACCACTTGATTCTCACAGCTCCTTTCTGCCATTTTTGGACATCATATTATTGCTTAACTTCGCTTGTGATCCACATTTTCCATGGCTTCCAATTCTTTTGCCCTTGATGCCAAGGTCGTTAGTGCGTATGAAAAGGACTTGGGCACTTTTGTGTATTCTTTCAAGACCCATCCCAAGAAGCCTTCATTAAAGATTTCGGGTTCCGAATTCTTTTCACCTTGCGGACGTTGAAATCGGATTGGGATTTGTTGAGAGCTGCCGCGGCTTTCTGGGATTGCGACATCCATACCTTCAACCTTTCAGCTAATGAAATGGTGCCGACTGTTGACGATTTCGGGGCCATCCTTGGCATGCCTTTGTCCGGTCGGATTGCCGTCCCTAAATATCACCGTGGTGCCATCGGCTCTTGGGTTGGGTTACTGAATCTCCCCGTTGAGGACGTGAGGAAGATGTTGCATGGTACCGTGATTGACATAACTGAGTTGCCGATGTTCTTCAGTTTACACTCGGAGGACCCGATGGTTCAATCTTTCAAAAGAAATGCCATGGCCGTTTGTCTCTTCAGCGAAGTACTGTTTGTTACACCTTTCGGGACTGCGGACGTGCAGTTGGCTGAGATTATTTTGCAAGCTAAGGAGCAGCAATTTAGTGTAATCCCTCTTATTGTAGGGGAGACGTTGCACGGCCTTGATGAGTTACATAGGACGGGCAAGATGTGTCGGGGAAGCCCTTTGCTCTTGACCATATGGCTCCGAGAACACTTCAAGATTTATTCTCCGGATGGTGATTTGTCTCCTTTTGCTGTTCATAGGAGGAAGTTGTTGATCCGGGATTTATCTGAAGATGATTGGAAGAAATTCTTTGCCTCTCGGGTGACCGTTGATATTGAGTGTGTCCTCCTTCTTGGGGTCTTCGTCCTTTTGTGGAATGGACTCTTGGTTTTCAGCACGTGGTTGTACCCGGTTTGAGAGATTCTTCGTTTTACCAGCCAGAGCGGGTTCTGCGGCAGTTCGGTCGTCAACAGACAATTCCTTTTCCGAGGGATGGAATGCTTCGTCCAGTTGCTTACATGGGTCCTGGCTTCTCGAGTGAGCTTCAGTCGGCTTGGGGAGATGACCGCAATCGTTGGGCTTTCGCTCCTCTGTATCGGGGGAGTGTCTTCCTTCCCGAGAGCTACTTGGACTATTTATTTGGCACCCTTTACCGTGGCACCACTTGGGTTGATGTGCTTCGTGCCGAGTTGTTGGGACAGGGTTTTGAGCCTAGCAGCACTTTGAGATAAAGGGAGGCTGCTGCTGATTCGAGTAACATTCTCGCTGACCCTTTCGGTACTCCTTTGGATGACTTTTATGCTAGGAGACGTGTTGCAACACAGAATGTTTCGGTGCGTATTAGTGCTCCTCGTTACCCAAGAAGAAAAGGATTGAGAGACGATCGGGTGGTCCTTTGAAAGCTAAGAGAAAATTGGATTTTTCTTAGTACCCTAAGAGATTGCAATTAGACCACTTTGTTTTAGGATTTAATATTTTGATGTCTTTTGTTGCTCAATAAATCCGTTGTAATGGTTTGAATAATTCATTGGATGAATAAAAATTGCATTTTGTTATTTGAAGTGAATTGGGTATTTTTGATATGTTTTAGACCGCACCCGAAGGTTGCCTACGTTCCTCCAGTTGGGAGGCTCAGGTCTTCGTAGTTCAAACAAACAAAGACCATATTTTTTTTTTTTGTTGTGCACCCTGTTTTTTGCCTAGACCGCCCTTTCGGGTTTTCAATCTAGCGGGCTTCTTTTTTGCACGTGCTCTAATTTTTGCCTAGGCCGCCCTTGCGGGTTTTCAACCTAGCGAGCGATTTTTTTTTTTTTTTTTTTATGGTCTTTGTTTATTAAGCGTAGAACCTCTTGAGCTTGTCGAGGTTGACCTCCTTTGGCAGCTGGTCACCATCTAAATCCACGAGCCGGACTGCACCACCGCTTAGTATCTTTTTGACCACGTACGGACCGATCCATCGAGGTCCCCATTTCCCCAGGGGATTCATGGCATTAGGAGGATGTTGTCTTAAGACCGAATCTCCCGCATTGATGTTTCGAGGCTTCACTTTTTTGTTGAAAGCTCTTGCCATCCTTTGCTGATAAGCCCTTGTGCGTTCGAGTGCTCTTAACCTTTTCTCGCCGAGCAAGGCTAGTTGTTCATATCGACTTTGCATCCAGTCGAACTCGTTGACTTGATTCTCGAGGAGGACCCGTAGAGATGGGACTTCAAGTTCGATAGGGAGTACGGCTTCAGAACCATAGACCAATGCATAAGGAGTTTCTCCTGTTGCGGATCGTATTGATGTGCGGTAGCCCCACAATGCTAATGGTAGCTTCTCGGGCCAATCCCTTCCTGTTGAGGCCATTTTCTTGACGATGGTCTCGATGGTCTTATTTGCTGCTTCGACTGCGCCATTTGCTTGGGGCCGGTAAGGAGATGACTTGTGCTTGGTGATCTTGTATTCTACCAAAGTGCATCCATTTCCTTCTCGAAGTGAGAGCCGTTGTCGGAAATGATTTCATGAGGCACGCCGTATCGGCACATGATATTAATTTTACAAAATTCGGCCACTTTCTTGGCGTTGAGGGTCCGATAGGCTTGTGCTTCGACCCATTTTGTGATGTAGTCGACTGCCACTAGGACGAATGACTGCCCATTACTTCCGGCAGGATGAACTTTACCGATGATGTCTATCCCCCAACAAGAGAAAGGCCAAGGGTGACCATGTTGTAAAGTTGTGAGGGTGGAGTATGTTGCAGATTAGCGTGGAATTGGCACTTGGCACACCTTTTGACTTTCTCGATACAGTCTCGTTCCATAGTGCTCCAATAGTAACCAATGCGAAGTATCTTCTTGACTAGCATAAACCCATTCATGTGGGGTCCACATTCTCCTTCGTGCACTTCACACATTATCTCTTGAGCTTCGGTCTCATTGGCGCATAAGAGATTGATCCCGTCGTGGTACCTTTTATAGACACGGTCCCCAATCAGTACGTACCGAGAGGCTAACCTTTGCAGAGCTGCTTGAGACTTCTTATTGATGTTCTCGGGATAAGTGCCGTCTTTGAGGAAGTTCATGATATCCGAATACCACGGAGAGTTTGTTTGAACCTCGTTGATCTCGATACTCATGCAATATGCCGGACTGTTCCTTCGAGCAATTTTGAAAGGCTTCACCATTTTCCTTTTGGGCATTTCAACTAATGAAGCTATAGTGGCCAGTGCATCAACGGAGCGATTCTTATCCCTTGGCAGGTAATTGAAAGTGATTTCTTGGAATTGTTCAACCAGTTCTTCAAGGTGCTGCCATACTGTTGGAGAGTCGGGTCTTGGGTTCGCCATTTACCCGATTGCTGATTGATAAGGAGCAAAGAGTCGCCGAACACTTCTAGTTCCGTGACGTTTCTTTCGAGAGCTGCTTCGAGCCCTGCTATGCATGCTTCGTACTCGGCAATGTTGTTGGTAGCTTCGAATTCCAGGCGTATGGCAATGGGAGTGTAGATGTCTTTTGGATCGACAAGCAATACCCCTATACCAAAACCGTGTTTATTGGCGGCGCCATCGGAAAAAAAAGTTGCCACTTGTTTTCCTCGGTTGCAGTACAAATTAAATGCTCGTCGGGGAACTTTACATCTTCCCCCTTCACTTCGTCACACGGGAATTCGGCAAGATGGTCACTGAACACTTTCCCCCTGACGGATTTTAGTGTGACGTAAGTGATATCATAGCCGGCGAGCATGAAGTACCATTTGGCTATTCTTGTTGACATGAAAGGCTTCTCGAAGATGTAGCGGAGAGGGTCCACCTTTGCTACTAGCTTGATCGGAAAAGCTTCCATATAGTGTTTGAGCTTTTGAGTGACCCAAACCAATGCTGCACATGACTTCTCTAAGACAGAGTAGTTCTTTTCGCCTCCTTGGAATCGGCGACTGACAAAATAAATGGCGTTCTCCTTTGTGGACTCTCGTTGTTCTTGTGCTAACATAGCCCCTAGGGCTTCATCATTGACAGTGAGATAAAGCAACAGAGGTTTCTCCTTGTGCGGTAACTAGAACAGGAGGGCACGTCATGTAATGCTTTACTTGATCGAAGGCTTCTTGGCACGCGTCGGTCCATTCTAGAGCCACATTCTTCTTGAGTAGCTTGAAGATTGGCTCGCACATGGAAGTGAGTTGGTGCACAAACCAACTGATGTATTGTAGTCTTCCCATGAAACCTTTAATCTCTTTCTGCGTCTTTGGAGGAGGCATGTCAATGATTGCCTTGATTTTGGAGGGGTCTACTTCGATTCCCCTTTCAGTGACCATATAACCAAGAACTTTGCCTCGGATAACCCCGAATGTGCACTTTGCAGGGTTGAGCCTCATCTTGTGTTGACGAAGCCTTTCGAAGAACTTGCGGAGATCGATTAGGTGTTGACCATCGGTTCCTTTGGAGTGAATGATCATGTCGTCCACATAGACCTCGATTTCTTTGTGAATCATATCGTGGAACAAGTCTGTCACGGCTCTTTGGTAGGAAGCCCCAGCATTTCTTAACCCAAATGGCATGACTGTGTAGCAAAAGGTACCCCACGGTGTTGTGAAGGCTGTCTTGTGTTGATCTTCCAGGAACCCATCCACGAATGAGCGGACCTCGTAGGCAGCAGTGGAGTCGACTAGCATGTCGATATTAGGGAGTGGAAAATCATCCTTTGGGGAAGCTTTGTTTAAATCCCGGAAGTCTACACAAACTCGAACCTTGCCGTTCGCCTTCCTGACTGTCACAATGTTGGCTAACCATGTCGGATACTCGATAACCTTGATGAAACCCACACTGAGGAGCTTCTCAATCTCTTCTTTGACCTGCAGAGACCATTCTGGCTTGATCTTTCTGAGCTTCTGCTTTATTGGCCTGGTATCTTCTCTGATCGGAATCCTGTGCTCCGCTACCTTTCTGTCTAAACCCGGCATGTCTTTGTATGACCATGCGAACACATCCACGAACTCCCGTAGTAGTGCAGTCAATCTGTCTTTGTCGTCCCCCTTGAAGAAGCTTCCAATCTTGGTTTCTTTTGGCTCTTCTTCGGTACCCAGATTAACAACATGCAATTCTTCGTCAGCCTTTGGACCATTCTCGCCACGACTACGGACTTGTTGAGCAAGTTCATTTAAGTATGTTGTGTTTTCGTGGTCTATTTCATCATAATTTGAATCGTTATTAACTTGTTCGTTAAGTTCATTATTAGTTAATTCATCATTTATGATGTTTGCAATCTCAGGGTACTCAGAAATATCAAATTTTTCATTAGGAAAGAAAGGAAACACACGCTCGGCTATGGCCTCCAAATCCTCTTGGGTGAGGGTATTAGAGACACTCTCGGACTCGAAGGTAAGTGTGAGCTGCTCTCCCTTTGTTGCTGTGCGGGGTATGCAACCCATTTCTTGGACTAAGAATTCCTCGGATACCACAGGCCCTTTTGTTGAATACCAATTGTTGATCGGCTCGGAGCTTGGCGGATCTCACTGATAGTTTCGTTCATGATGACGGTGTCATGGATGGCGTTAACTTGGAATTCATTCATCATGGCAAGCTCTTCAAACATGGAGGCTAAATCTGTCAGTTCTTCCCCCATGGTGATTTCTGTCTCGGATTCTATAGTCATCTTCCTTCCCCACCATTCACGGGGCGACATGGGAGTTGGTTCTCTTTCGGATATCTGGACCTCACAATCGGAGAAGATTTCGAGGCCGGGCTTTTTGACACCTTTATTGTTAACCCACGGCTCGGGAAAGATCATGTATGGAACGTCTTCCCCTTGGCGGACAAAATAACCATTCAACGTCTTGCGATAAGGCCTTAGATTAGGGACTTCATACCGACGGCCTTCTTTACGAGCTCGGGCCTTTTCGTTCTTGATCGCTTGCTCTTGTTTCAAGTCTTCTTTGGAAGGCTCATACCCCAAACCGAAGGTGTTCTTGACAAATGGGACTTGCACGGGATGTAGGATTCCTTGCTGATATTTCCCTAAGCCTAAACCAGGGAAGTAGTCCATATTCCTCATCATGCGGAGGACTTTGTGATTGTTGGGGGTCCATGATCCGTTTCCCCCTTCTTTGTCAATGGCGTTGATTGAGACGCCGGAGAGAGTGGAGTCTGGTAGACCATGCTGAACTTGGTGGACGGGCTCACCTTTTCTGTGGATAGTGATGTTTTCAGCCATTACGGTCACTATTTCATCACCATTTCGGATCTTGACACATTGGTGGAGAGTTGACGGTACGGCATTAGCACTGTGAATCCATGGTGGACCCAACAGTAAGTTGAACGAGGCCGGGATATCAAGCACTTGGAATGGAACGGACATGACCATGCTCCCAAACTCAATGTCTATTTCGATCATCCCCATGACTGTACGGGCGGTGCTGTCATAACCTCGGATTACTTGAGTAGAAGGCTTCAAATCAGAATCCTTAAGCCCCAATATGCCCATGATTCTACCAGGCATGAGATTGAGTGCGGAACCACCGTCCACTAAGACTCTTGAGACGGGCCTCCCCTTGCTCGTACCTTGAGGTAAATAGCTTCGTTGTGGTCGGAACCAAACGGTGGAAGGTCCATATCGGCAAAGGTGATGACGTTGCCAAAGTGAATGTGACCAATCATTGCCGTGAGGTCCTCGGGAGAAGTATCGGGAGAGACTGATGTATCATCGAGATTGCGGATGACAAGATCTCGGTGTTTCTTTGAGGATGCAATGAGGTCCCAAATAGAGATGTTGGCTTGAGTTTTCTTGAGTTGGACAAGTATAGGATCTTCGGGAGCGTTGTGAGCTTGCGGCCTTTGAGAAGAGGAGCTCGGTGTGGAAGTGGAAGGGTTGCTTGCTATGACTCGACCGGATCGAGTTAGCATATTGACGTTTCCACCTTGCTTCTTTTTCCTATTCTCAAGTACTTCCCTCATTACTTCATCGTAAGTCATTACATAACAAGAATTGTCAAGTTTATTCATAACATTGGGGCCCCCATTCACAATTGGGATTGAATGGGTGGTCCCCTCGAGTTCTTCTATCTCTATTACATTGACATGCTCGTCATTAGTCACTACAAATTCTTTCTTATCTATGAGATCTTGAATGACATTGCGGAGAACGAAGCATTCCTCGGTGGTGTGGCCACTATATTGGTGGTAGCCACAATACTTGTGGTGAGCATGATTGGGGTGGACCATCTTGGGTTGGTACCCTTGCACGGGTGTGACTTGACCCTTTGCCTTGAGGACCTCGAACACTTCGGTTTGAGTCATGCCTTGGAGAGGCGTGTAGACACGGTCACTTCGGGACTTCTTCCCTTGAGGTGGAGGAACCTTTTTGTAATTCCCCTTGTCAATAGTGACGGCGTTGACCGAGGCCTCTTTTGTGGAGTTGGAAGCGGCCTTGTAGCGGTAAGTAGGAGTGGTCTTCTTAATCTCCTTGAGCAAGTCATCCATGTGTACCCCCGCCTCATACATTTGGGAGAAGTCGGAGTAGCAAGCCCCACTTAGGTGAGTGCGGAGATTAATCTTGAGACACTTGAGAAATATGTCCATTTGCTCTTTTGTGTTCGGCCTCTCAACAATTTCAGAGAGTTTGTCATTCCATCTCCTTGTGAAGTCGATGAAGGACTCATTGTCTCGTTGAGTAGTGTTCTCTAGCTCTTTCCTTGTGGGCCGGTGAGTGGTGTTGCCTTGGTATTGGTTCTTGAAGGCAAGCATGGCGGAGTCCCAATCAAGACGGACAGTGAGCGGGAGAGTAGCATACCAATCTTTTGCCGCCCCCTCGAGAGTGAGAGGGAAGCATTGAGCCATCACCTTGGTGGAGACCTTCTTTGGAACCATTGCCCAAATATAAGTCTCAATGTGAGCCATAGGACAAGAGTTTCCCTTGAATTTGCTTATGTCAGGCATCTTGAACTTATCGGGAAGAGCGGCCTTAGTACTCATGAGGATGGATGATTGATAAAGGCTTGTGTCGGAGCCTTTCCCCATGTTGAGCCCATTGAGTTTTTGGTCGATGTAGGCCATGATAGAATCCACCATTTTGGGCTCATTGTTCTCGGAACTTGGTTCCCCCATTTTCTTGGTGCGGGTGTTGACATAAGGACTCTTGAACAAACCCTCGGTCCATTCGGATTCATCATCATTGTTCTTGTTCTTTCCCTTGGCAAGGTTGGTGAGCTTTTCTTTCATTAGCTCCATTTCGGCCTCGTGGGCCTCCCTTTGGTTGTCGAGGTGGGATTGCCAAATGTCGTCTTTGCTTTGTGCCTCCTTGTTAAGGGTGGAGACTTGCTCTTGGAGGAGTTGGACCATGGTTGAGAGCTGTTCGAGAGACATGGTGTTGCTGCTGCCGGTCATGGTTGATGTTGGAGCTGTTGGAGTGATCTCTTCACGGACTAACCGATTTGCTGAATCCCGGTAGACTTTGTAAGTACCAATTGAACCTATATTGCAGAAGAGGCCCTTGTCAGTCTTGAGTAACACTTGCGGTCCATGAAGAGGCTTAGAACACACAGTTGGGCACACGACTCGAACCACATAAGAAAAGACTCTTTTTTTTTATAAGTCGGAGGGAATGAATCCCTTTTGGGGTTTCTAAGAAAATAATGGAATCGTCACACTAGTATATAGACCATCTCGCGGTCCCATATACTCATCGGATTCCATCGCGCTTGTGAATCCTACATGTATCGGGATTAAACTAAATTAATGTAGTAAAGCATACATGCGGGAACGGATTTTTATTTTCGTCCAAAATAACCACTTTTGGGGACGGATTTTTATTGCGTCCATTTCAACAAGTTGGCATGTATGATTTGAAGACATTAGTTTAGGGAAATCTCGGTACATGGAAACCGACTTGAGTCACGGAGTGTTAGACCCTAACTAGAATTGTGTGGTTTGTGCTCGGCTTGAATATGAGGCTCAAAGGTCACCCCCGGCATGTAGTCTTGAACTACGCCACGGGCTGAGGTTTACCGCTTCGAAAGAGCCAAGGTCTGGTGGAGCTTGAAACTTTCTAGGACGGGCCTCGACGGGTTTGGGGTTGGACTTGTGCGACTCGATAGTGAGAAGTTCATAGGAATATGTGCATGTAGTGTGAGGTCTATCAAGTGAATTTTTTTTTTTTTTTTTTTTTGAAAAGAAAGAAAAACACACAAAACACATAAGCACATAAAATTACAACTCCCGAATCACCCGTGTGACCGGTAAATAAAACACAAAATTAAAACAGTCCGAGGGTTCAATTCTGTTTTGATGCAGGCAACTGTGCCCACACCCCACTGTTCTGCTCAGTCACTGAAACCTGTATCTGTTCTGGAAACCAACCCAGAAGCGTGCGCCTCTGAGTGCTGATGTGGGACGCGCGCGCATGGCGCAATGCTTATGGGAGGCACGCGCTTCTGGGGCATACCTGTCAGAATGTCAGACTTTGGACTCAGGAGATTGCCCTGGTCCCATGTTCATATTGTAACCCCTGCAGAAGTGATTAGTGCAGAATAACAGAAGAAGAAGATGAAGAACATGAAAAAGTGGGCGATTCTGGTTCTTGATGCGGGATGCGCGCGCCTTAGGCTTAAAAGGCCAGACGCGCGCGCCTCCCCCATCAGGAAACAGAATGCCCAGAAAAGATGTAGATTTCGATCAGAATGCAAGTTTAACCCTCAAATACTCCCCAGCGGAGTCGCCACTGTAGATACCCCGGGGGAACCACGGCTTTAGGCTAGAGCGCGTGTGTTATCCTAGGATGTCTAACTTGTTTTTAGAGTCGCCACCTATGTTTTGAGGAACATAAGAAAAACCTATAGATTGTAGCCTAAGTTTAATTACGAAAACAGAGATTCTTTGTTTTGAGGTTCGGGGGTTAGATTACGAGATGGGAAGTACCGAAACACCCATCTCGCCCAACTAAAGTTGGTCTTGCTTGATCAAAATCTACATGGATGAAAATGTTCTTCTTCTTCTTCTTTAAGTCATGAAAAGGGGGGATTTAAAATAGGATTTGGAATGTAGGAGATGACTCCTTAACCAACCTCAATGAGATGAGGTGATCATTAGAGTAATGTCCCAAAATGATTTGGGTGATTGCACATTTGATTAAAGTAAAAAGAGAGAGAAGATGAAGTAGAAAAGGAAGGAAAAGATGGACTTTTACCTACAATTTGAAGACCTTCAAGTATTGCTTGATGGAATCCTTGGAGAACTTTTAGAAAGTGATTTTGGTATAGTTTTTGTAAGTTCAATCTTTGGTCTAAGTTTTCGATCCTTGAAAATGGAGGTAAAGAGAGGTTTTTATAGGTGAAAGAGGGGTGTTTTTGGTGCCAAAACTCAGTCACCAAGAAATCCTTCCCGGGCAAAATCTTGTAAATTGAGCAAGGGAGAGAATCCTGGCCAGAAATCTGTAACTGACGCCCAGAGGCGCGCGCTTCCTGCTTTGGGGGCGGGAGGCGCGCGCGCCTGGCTCCTCCTGTGGGAGGCGCGCGACTCAGATAAGGCAATTTTGACAGAATGGACTAGAAAGTCAGCCCTGTCATTCAGTTTAGTCCCTGGACTTAACGAAGTCAGTCAGGAACTTAACGGAAGTGACAGAAACTAACGAGAAACACTTAAAATGGGGAGAAACACAAAATCGAATGTGCAATCGGGGTGAGCGGTCCAAGGCGGGGTGTCTACAGAGACGGGTAATGAACTTCTTGGCTCTAAACTAGTCAATTGATTTCTCTATTCATTCATACCACCCGTATTCTTACTCTCACGCCGGAGGGCCTTCGCCGGTGAAGCCCCGGCGTAGTTTACGTTCGTTCATTGTGCGCAGATCCGAACGGGGAAGTTCTCATTGCTGGATTTATCTGAACCGCTAGACGAAGGGCTGATCCGACACGTTTTTGGCAGCATCAATGTAATATGTAAAATTAGAGGACCGAATTGTATAAGTGAAAGTCTTGCATCAAATTTAGTGAGAGAATTGGCACACGTTAGAGAGAAATATAGTGATTTTTTTTTTATTTTTGTGAAATAACGCCACGTTTAGTGCATGTTGAAGTAGCTCTAAATAATATAAAAAATCTCACTACAAAATGTTAAATATTTATACAATTAATAATGTAAAATATATTGATTTGGTTTTGGGGGAAACTAGTTCCTCCATAAGTTATAAAAAGTCCATTTTTTTTAATCATTTAAACCCTAAGCCTTAAACCCTAAAGGGCCTAAACCCTAAACTTTAACCCCTATAAAAACAGGATTTTTTATAACTTATGGAGAAACTAGTTTCCCCCAAAATTTTCTCAAATATATTTACATATTTATAAATTCTTACATTTTTAGATTAATTATAACAATTTACAAATTATTTTTGTCAATATAAATATTTTATGTATTGTAGTAAGATTTTTACATTAAATTTTAGGTAGTAAATTTTTTAGATGAGCAAATTTTGGGAGAAACTAGTTCCTCCATAAGTTATAAAAAGTCTTGTTTTTATATGGTTTAAGATTTAGGGTTTGGGTTTTCAGGTTTAGGTTTTATAACTAGTTCCTCCATAAGTTATATATATATATATATATATATATATATATATATATATATATATATATATATATATATATATATGGTCGCGCTCCTGTGAGAATCATTTTATATGAGAACCGTGAGAACCAATTATAACCATTAGATTAGAAAAAAAAAATCAAGGGTCCAGATGTTAGATACATTGGATACACTTGGATACATTAGTTAATTTTCGAAAAATAATTGGATACATTAGTTTTTAACATAGTGTATCAGAGTGCAACACTTAGATACAATACTTATTAACCTATTGTATCCAAGTGTAATATCGATTTTTTTGTAATGTATCTAAGTGTATCAATTGTATCTAACATATGGGCCCTTGATTTTTTTTCTAATCTAATGGTTATGATTGGTTCTCACGGTTCTCACGATATTTAGGTTCTCATTTGAGCACCTACCTATATATATATATATATATATATATACAAACATGAAAGTATATATGTAACACCCCAACTTTCCACAACTAATAAATAACAACTAATATGAATAAATCCCAAATCCAGGATGTCCCAACGACTACAAATAACCACAATTTAAACTTTAACCAACATTCAAACCCAAAATGGCTAGTACAAGTCACTAGCTCGAGATGGTAACTAACGGAATACAAAGTTCAAAAATTAAACTTAACGGGATCCATAACTACTAACTAACTTTATTCGAAAAGGTAACTCCTACGCCGCCAAAACCTTGCGACACTTGATTTGCTTACTTATAACCTGGAGAGAAATAAGAATGGAAGGAATGAGCGAACAATGCCAGTAAGTTCATACGGAATCCCCTCGGGTACTAAGAGGATATAACCGAAACGAACGGTAACAATGAATTAACAATGAACGGATATAACTCAAGGATCAAACAGGTACTCAGTTTGAAAAGAAACATTTACCAATAATCAAAACAACTCATTAATTTGAAAACATGTGGCTACAGAAGTCAGTTTCAAAAACATAACTTTTCACAAATCACTTTACTTAATTTAGGGATTAAGCACACGCTGTACCCAGGGCTCGGGTTTCTACTGACCACACCCAATATCGGTATATCACGATAACCTACGCTACTTCATCAAGCAACGCAAAGGGGTCCACATGTTCATCTTAGAACTATGGATAACTTTAAGGGGTCCACTTATCCGTTTCAGGATTATAACTGTAAGTCACTTCACTTATTACAAAACTTCACTTTAAAGAGCTTTACAAAACAAAGCTTAACTTTACAAAACTTTACTTGATCACTTTTTAAAAGTGTGTACATCTCACTTCAGACACCAAAATCACAATACAAATCATACACATGATAACCCAATTGAACAACAAGATAATCAATAGGGTGGATAACAAGGAACGGTAACATTCGCGGAACGGAACGGTTATTTAAAATACTACCTAGCCACTTAGGTAGATTACTTTTAACAAAACCAGAGATTGGGAATCCT
This sequence comes from Campanula takesimana, assembly GCA_026119855.1. Lineage (NCBI taxonomy): Eukaryota > Viridiplantae > Streptophyta > Magnoliopsida > Asterales > Campanulaceae > Campanula > Campanula takesimana. The sequence continues at coordinate 15,609 of JAOWBW010001833.1, forward strand.
AATAAAGGATTGAAATCAAACATACTACTAAGAGCGTAATCCCTTACCTTGGCTTGCTTAGTTCTCCTTGCAAAACCACGTGCACGTATCTACAATCATGCGAAAAATAACTTTCTTAGACAAAAGTACACTATTTAGCTCCGTCCCCAAATACTTTACTTTCTCTTATTATTAACCTACGAGTTATACTTTTTAACTTCCTTTAAGGTTAATATCTATTCTAAGGTTTGAACTACCCATTAAATTTATACCCAAAATACCTTTTTTGGTTTACCAAAATACCCCTAGGGTTCACCCAAAATACCTCTAGGGTTTATCATCCTCAATTCCCATCTTAACTTTCACAATCCAAATTACACACACTGTTTTCACCTTTTCCAGCACACACTAAAATTCACTCTATCATCTTACACAAACACACACACTATTTACACACACAAACTCACGCACACACACACCAGTACCCAAACAGACACACACACACACCCACTATTGCACATACATATACTGGCAGAGCACACACACACACAGTAACACACACTTGCACACCAATACAGGCACGTACACATAATCCTTCTCCTTCCTCTTTTTAATTCAATTCAATCAAACCCTAGTTCAACCACATAGCTTATAGGGTTCTTAGATCTGTAGACACCCCGCCTTGGACCTCTCACCCCGATTGCATACATAGTATTTTTACTTTACTTGTTTTTGTTAATTTCTGTTAGTCCGGTTAAGTTCCTAACTGATTCCGTCAGTTTTGGACTAAACTGCACAACAGAGTTAACTTTCTAGTCCATTCTGTCAAAATCGCCATTTCAAAGTCGTGCGCCTCCGTCCTTTGGGGCCAGAAGCACGCGTCTCCCGCCGACTATATGGGATGCGCGCGCGTCTGGGCGTGTCAGTTACTGATTTCTGTCCAAGAATCTCTCCCTTGTTGATTTTATATGATTTTTCCCGGGAAACTGATCTTTGTGACTCCGTTTTGGCACCAAAAACATCCCCTTTCAACTATAAAAACCCCTCTAATCCACCATTAAAGGAGGCCTCTTTTTCATCTCTTTTTGATCTCTTTTCATCTCTCTTTTACCTCTCTTGGACCTTCTTCTTAGACTTGAAACTTTTCTATACACAAATTCTCCCAACAAGAGTTCTTCGTGACAAGAGTCTACACAAATTGTTCTACAACACTTTCTCCACAACAAAACTCTTTTCAAGTCCAAGTTCAAAGTCCCTTTTCTAAAGGTACCACTTTTCTATTCTCTTATTTTATTTGCGTCCTACTAAGTATGCAATCTCCATAAAAAGGGATACAACCAAAAGGCCACTTCATTATTGAAGTTTGGTCAATGTTACATCCCAACATTCCAACATTAATTTAATTCCACTTCATCTTTTAATGTAATGGTTTAACAAATATTCAACATGTAACCATTAGACATTCAATCAATAAAATCATTTAGCTTTCATTCTCCCCTTATCTTTACTTTGTAGTTGTTAGCATATTTTATCAATTGAAGGACATGTAAATATAAGAACACCAAGAGTAGCAAGACCTGCGTAAGCGGGGCGGAGTGGGTGTTTAAGTACTGCCCACTCCGTCACCCAACCCCCGAACCTCTCATCTCAAGAATATTTGGTTTCGTAATCAATAAAAAAGGCTATTTTCTTAGGTTTTCTCGCGTTCCTCTAAAACGTGGGTGGCGACTCTTAAAATCAAGTAGACATCCTAGGTAATTCACGCGCTCTAGCCAAGCCGTGGTTCCCCGGGGTATCTACAGTGGTGACTCTGCTGGGGACATAGAGGGTTAAACTTGCATTTTCTACTTTTGGTGTTCTTACATCTGTTTTCTGGGCATTCTGGTAAAAAGGGTAGGAAGCGCGCGCCTCCGGCCTTATTGGCCTAAAGCGCGCGCGTCCGACCCTTATTACCAGAATCGCCCACCTTCCATCCTGTCCTTCAAATTTCATATTTTCTATGCTAACAAGTTTCTGCAGGGAAAGTTACATAATTTAGGACCAGGGCAATCCCCTGAGTCCGCGGTTTCTTCTGACATTCTGACAGGTACCCCAGATGCGCGCGCCTCCCACATTCATGGCACAATGCGCGCGTTTCCCACGTAACTTCCCTGAGTCGCGCGCTTCTGGGCCATTTTCCAGAACAGAACAGTAAACAGAACAGTGAACAGAATGGGCAGTTTTGACAGTGTGTGGGCACCGGGCCTGCATACACCCCCTTTTACTTTTGTTTATTCATTTTTATCGGTCACACGGGTGATTCGAAAGTTGTAAATTACATGCTTATTTGTTTTTTTTTATTTCCTTTGAAAAAAAAAATATTTTGTCACTTGTTAGACCTCACACTACGCGCACAATTCTTATCAACTGCTCACTATCGAGTCGCACAAGTCCAACCCCAAACCCGTCGAGGCCCGTCCTAGGAAGTTTCTAGCTCCACTCGACCTTGACTCTTCCGAAGCGGTAAACCTCAGCCCGTGGCGTAGTTCACGACTACATGCTGGGGGTGACGTTTAAGCCTCTCTTTAGCCGAGCACAAACCACACAATTCTAGTTAGGGTCTAACACTCCGTGACTCAAGTCGGTTTCCATGTGCCGAGATTTCCCTAAACTAATGTCTTCAAATCATACATGCCACTCGTTGTTATGGACGAAATAAAAATCCATCCCCAAGTGGTCATAATGGACGCAAATAAAAAATCCGTCCCCGCATGTATGCTTTACTATATTAATTTAGTTTAATCCTGACACATGTAGGATTCACAAGCGTGGTGGAATCTGATGAGTATATGGGACCGCGAGAAGGTCTATATACTAGTGTGACGATTCCACTATTTTTTCTAGAAACCCCAAAAGGACCCATTCCCTCCGACTTATAAAATAAAATAGAAAAAGAGTCATTTTTCTCATATGGTCGAGTCTTTTTCCTTTGTTTGTGGGTGAATTTATTTTACTCAAAAGGTATTTGTGGGGCCAACCTAAGATCAACGGTGTTCTCTCAATAGGTCCAATGGCTTCCAACGGCAACAACAACAAGGGTGAGAACATTTCCGTGTCCAACGAAGGGTTACTCAAAATGGTGAAAGTATTGAAAGGGCAAATTGATACACTAGCCGAGGAGGTTCGCTGCAAGGATGATTTATGGCGAGCCCGTTACGAGCATGTGGAAATGGCCCATAAAAGAGAAGTATCCAAACTCGAGGACCAATTGAAAGGGCTCACGAGTGAAAGAAAGGTCCAAATCATTAATACCGGTTTGGTCAACACTCTCATGTCCTACATTGACCAAAGGCTTAGTGGACTAAATTTGCACAAGGGCCCAAGCACCGATCTTCATCAAGCTTCTCTCCTCATGAACACAATGGAGGCTCTTCCCGAAAAGTTCAAGATACCCGATATTGGAAAGTTCAACGGCAACTCTTGCCCCGACGCTCATGTTGACTCCTACATTTGGGCCATGCTACAAAAGAAAATGTCTCCTCAAATAATGGCCCAATGCTTCCCGCTTACTCTCGAGGGGGTCGCAAAAGATTGGTATATGGGTCTTCCAGTTTCCACCCGCCTCAATTGGGATGTCGCTATGCTTGCCTTCAAGTCACAATATCAAGGCAACTCCATATTCCGCCCCACCAAGAAGGAATTGGAGAGAACCGTGCAAGGGGGTAATGAATCATTTGGGGACTTCTACCGCCGTTGGAATGACAAGCTAGCTGAGATGGTTGATAGGCCTTCCAAGAAGGAACAAATAGACATCTTCTTGAAGTGTTTGAAAATGGATTACCTCACTCATCTTAGTGGGGCTTTTCACTCCGATTTTTCAAGCATGTATGATGCGGGGGTTAGAATTGACAATTTGCTCCGAGAAGTGGCCGAGTCCTCCTATGACACAAGCTTCAACGAAAAAGGGTTCCCAAGCAATGACATGGAAGAATGTAGTGACATGGAAGACTACAACGACAATGGGGACTAAAACAACAATCTCTGTTTCTCTTTCTCTACCTAGAAATAGGATAAAAAAAAGAAGAAAGAAGTCCTCTAATGTGTGCATTAATGTTTTCTCTCGTCCAATGTTAAAATTTTGAGTCAATCATTAAATAAAAGTCGTTCTTGTCCTCATACACTCTTCCAAGTTGTTCAATTAATTCTTGGCAAAATGATGAAACGATGTCTAAACACGTTTTAGAACAAAGGCCATCGCTTGAACGCCTAGGGGCTAAACATCGACGACGGCATCAACAACGAAGACATCAAAACATCAACGGCAAAATCAAGTCAAAGAAAGGTGAAGCAACAACCATGGAGAAAAATCAAGCAATGTTTCAAAGGGGGATTCAAAAAAAAAAAAAACTCGCTAGGTTGAACTCTTCAAATCAACCTAGGCAAAAGTTAGAGCACAAAAAAAAAATAAAAAAAATAAAAAAAAATCCCCCTTCATTCAAAGAAGTTCACAACAACAATATCATTCCACCAAACGAAGGACGAAGCGACATCAACAATCATCACGACAAAGCAACAATTCATCACGGCGAACAAGAACTACGGTGACCTGAGCCTCTACACTGGAGGAACGTAGGCAACCTTCGGGTCCGGTCTCATGCAAGAAAGAAGATATGTTTAGCCCTAGCGCGTTATGGTGATCGGCCTTCATCTCGAACTTGTCAAGACATCTTTGTACGATTCATTTGCCAATAAATTAATCACCTCAAGATTGAACAACTTTCCTAGATTTGGAATCACTTTCCGTTCCTTGTCGAGTCTAGGGCTTCTATTCTTTCTGCATACTCCCAATTTCTTGCAATCAAATTGGGGCTTTCCTTCTCTTCTCTCTTAATGACTTACTTGCCTTCGTGAGTCATTCAACAAATATATACGAAGTCAACACTAGGGGCTACTTCCCTAGTCAAGTCAATGTCACTCATCATTAGTGACAAAAGGTCTTCACCGCAAAATCACATGTCTTATCTCCTCAGCCAGAGTCAATGCACACTTCCTCATTAATCGAGTCAAAAAAGAAGACGCAAAGCTAGATTGAAAACCCGAAAGGGCGGTCTAGGAAAAAAACAGGGTGCGTTATAAAAAAAATGAGAGAGTGAGAGAGAGAAGGGAAAGAGAAATGGAGATCCCCGGCTTCTAAAGAAGACAACTACACGAGCTCTACATTGGGTCTCCTCAGCAAGTCAATTCCCCTCCGAGTCAACTTTGGGATTGCAAAAGGCTCGACAATATGTGGCACCATCAAAGGTTGTCTCGGGTTATTGGCATCATTCTCCAGCAGTGTGCATTTTTGGGTTCATGAAAAGAAGGCCCGTGGTAACCAAGACCCATCTGAGAACGAGCCCATCATAAAAGGGCACGAGGTTGCACAAATAATCCCTAGCTAGTCAATTGGCTTGGGCAGCAAATAAGCAACAATATGTGTCTCAGTAATTCAAGCTTCTACAAGCATGTGCCTCTAAAGTATGCCGAAGGACTACCGAGAAATATGGTAGCTCTTGCCATGTCCTCTTATGTTTGTTCCCCCACACGAGGATACAGTCACTCTTGCCTTGCTCAACAAATGATGACGCCCTAGGGGCTATGTGACTCAAGAACAAGGGCTTCTTTTGCTTCATTTGACAATCAATAAGCCCTAGGGGCTATGCTCAAGAAAGATGTGTGAGACTATCCTCAAAGTCTCTCAAAAGGGATGTCAAAAAGCCCTCTTGTCATGTGTGCCAGTACTCGTTCCCCCAATCAAGGATGGACCTTTCTCGCAATCAATGATGGCACTCTAGGGGCTACGGTCAAGTCTTAAAGGCTCCCTCGGCAAGAAGCAATTCGCTTCAATGTCCCCAGCAACATTTGAAGCTCTATACCGAAAGGTCTCAAGGGGCTTTGCAATCTACAATCTTTTGGGCTACGGCTTTACAGTAATTCAAGCAAAGGGCAATATTGGGGCTTCGTAATTAACAAGCTTTTGGGCAGTGGTACCCAAGCAATGCAATTTGGGAGTAGTCTTATGGCTCCATGAAAGGGATCAAACTTCAATGGTCCCTCAACACTTCCAGTCAAAAGGCCTCTTAGTTTTAAATGAAGGCTCCGATGATATGAATGAATTTGATGATTCTTGTTAGAACTCATAGCGAGATTCTGAAGGAAGTCTTAGAGAAAAGGAAACAGATTCAATATGCTAGACTCACCCGGCTGAGTTATAGCGGGCAATGCCAATATGTTAACTCTATAAGCAGAGTTACGGTCAATCCCAATGTTTCTGCAATACAGCACCACCTTCTCCAAGATCAAAAGCACAGGCTGCATCCGAAGATCCGCCGTCGGTTCAACTCAAGAAGACTCGAGCAAACATACCGTTCGAGACTTTATCACGCCAAGACCTTATCATCTGCAACAACATCACCATCTCCCACGAGACGTCTCCCGAAGGCCGTACTACATTTTCAACATGGGCCTTCCGCCATTTGGGTATCAACCACAAAAGGGCCATCCATCTCCAAGCAAGAGAAAGAAGGAGATCGCCTTCAAGAGTCCTACCCGATGTGGCATCCGCTCTCAATACAAAGCTAAGCCGATTTGGGGCTTCACATCGAAAGGTCTTCACATCCCGCCATCTCGAAGCCCACATGACATTTGGGGCTTAGCAATCTCCCGAAGCTTGGTATTAATAATCTTCTCTTGGGGATTGCTCTCGTCAACATCAAAAGGCGATTTATCATAGGGCTATGCATGATTGGCATCAAGGGCATTATAGGGGATTTTCAATCAACAACCCCTTATCTCGGCATCGAAAGTCTTTTGAAGCCCCATAAACGACAAATATCTTGGGGCTAGACATCAATTTTCGTCGGACACCGCGGCGACAACATTCAAGCGAGGCAATCCGGACTTCGATCGAACATGACTTGATCTTGGGTTGGCTTTACAAACACACAATGGTTAAAATGGTTCACCCACGAACTAAAAAAAAAAATCTTTTTCTCACGTAGGCGCATATTCTTTTCTTTCTAATTAAAAAAAAAATCTTTTTCTTTTTCTTTTTCTATGTGCAAAAGTTCGTGCTTTACTTTGCCTTGCTCCTAGCATTCTTCCCCAGTGTTCTCCACCATCCTTGAACTACGCTGGTCTGATTCTCTTAAAGGGATAGGTAGGCAGCCTTTTGGCACGACCAACCCATCATCCAGAATACCATCTCGCCGACACTCCTTCAAAGGCAAGAACAATTCATCACCATCAACATCATCATTCTCCATCCAAAGCATGGACATTCTTCATCAAAAGCAACAACATCCTTCAGCAATCCATCCCCAATCAAGCGGCAATGGTAGGTGAAGGTATGAACATCATTCATCTCAAGCAATCTCCGCTTTCAAAAATCACTTCACACACAGAATCACTTTACTTCTCTCTCATACAAACTGCTTTCAAATCACATTGCACCACGAGCACTATTTCTCTCTTCATTTCATACTTTATGCATCTTCTTGCACAAACACATATACCTGCCAAGCACACACATAACAGGTACCACCACGAAGTCAACAGCATCCGCTACTCAAGGCACTTCATCCCCAGCAGAAAATGGTCCACAGTCAACCATGCCCGCATCCCCACGATAAAGTCAACAGCAACTGCAGCTCTAGACAGCAATTTGGTCCATGGATCCCGCATCAGCAAATGGATCCCGCCATCAGCAAACGGATCCCGCATCAGCAAACGGGTCCCTCCATAAGCAAACGGATCCCGCATCAGCAAACGGGTCCCGCATCAGTAAACGGATCCCGCCTTCAGAAAACGGATCCCGCACCAGCAAACGGATCCCGCCATCAGCAAACGGATCCCGCCTCTAGCAAACGGATCCCGCCTCTAGCAAATGGATCTCTTATCAGCAAATGGATCCCGCTTCAGCAAACGGATCCCACATCAGCAAACGGGTCCCGCATCAGCAAACGGGTCCCGCATCAGCAAACGGATCCCGCACCAGCAAACGGATCCCGCACCAGCAAACGGATCCCGCACCAGCAAACGGATCCCACCATCAACAAACGGATCCCACATCAGCAAACGGATCCCGCTTCAGCAAACGGATCCCGCTTCAGCAAACGGATCCCGCTTCAGCAAACGGATCCCGCATCAGCAAACGGATCCCGCATCAGCAAACGGATCCCGTATCGGCAAACGGATCCCGCTTCAGCAAACGGATCCCGCCATATCCTTTCTATATCAATTAAGCCGCTCACACAGGGAGCACACTCCTATCCTTTGTAATTTCAAATTCCTGCTTTATCGAGTCTTTGTTTTCTCTTGTCGATGTCCTCAGTGGTTGTCTTTCTTTCGTCGACGCATTTTGCTTCGCAATCAACGTTGCCGAGGGGCTCTGTAGACACCCCGCCTTGGACCTCTCACCCCGATTGCATACATAGTATTTTTACTTTACTTGATTTTGTTAATTTCTGTTAGTTCGGTTAAGTTCCTAACTGATTCCGTCAGTTTTGGACTAAACTGCACAACAGAGTTAACTTTCTAGTCCATTCTGTCAAAATCTCCATTTTAAAGTTGCGCGCCTCTGTCCTTTGGGGCCAGAAGCGCGCGCCTCCCGCCGACTATACGGAATGCGCGCGCGTCTGGCCGTGTCAGTTACTGATTTCTGTCCAAGAATCTCTCCCTTGCTGATTTTATATGATTTTGCCCGGGAAACTGATCTTTGTGACTCCGTTTTGGCACAAAAAATGTCCCCTTTCAACTATAAAAACCCCTCCAATCCACCATTAAAGGAGGCCTCTTTTTCATCTCTTTTTGATCTCTTTTCATCTCTCTTTTACCTCTCTTGGACCTTCTTCTTAGACTTGAAACTTTTCTATACACAAATTCTCCCAACAAGAGTTCTTCGTGACAAGACTCTACACAAACTGTTCTACAACAATTTCTCCACAACAAAACTCTTTTCAAGTCCAAGTTCAAAGTCCCTTTTCTAAAGGTACCACTTTTCTATTCTCTTATTTTATTTGCGTCCTACTAAGTATGCAATCTCCATAAAAAGGGATACAACCAAAAGGCCACTTCATTATTAAAGTTTGGTCAAGGTTACATCCCAACATTCCAAAATTAATTTAATTCCACTTCATCTCTTAATGTAATGGTTTAGAAAATATTCAACATGTAACCATTAGACATTCAATCAATAAAATCATTTAGCTTTCATTCTCCCCTTATCCTAACTTTGTAATTGTTAGCATATTTTATCAATTGAAGGACATGTAAATATAAGAACACCAAGAGTAGCAAGACCCGCGTAAGCGGGGAGGAGTGGGTGTCTAAGTACTTCCCACTCCGTCACCTAACCCCCGAACCCCTCATCTCAAGAATCTTTGGTTTTGTAATCAATAAAAAAGGCTATTTTCTTAGGTTTTCTCTCATTCCTCTAAAACGTGGGTGGCGAATATTAAAATCAAGTAGACATCCTAGGTAATTCACGCACTCTAGCCAAGCCGTGGTTCCCCGGGGTATCTACAAGATCATAACCTTAATGATTCAAAATAAAGACGATTAGGCGATTTGGGAGTACCTTTGATGAACAACTCGGATTCCCCTTTTTCCTTCTCTCCCAGCGCCTTCTTTGTCTCTACCTCAATCTCTTTCTCCGCTCTCTCTCTCTCTCTCTCTCTCTCTCTCTCTGCGCGGATGCCCTCTCTCTTCTCTCCCCGTTTTTTTTTTTGCGGTAGAATAACAAGATAGGTTTAGGGATTTAAAGAGTATGTATATTAAAAGGGTTTTCAATTCCTTAAGTAAAAAGGTTTTCTTTTCCTCTTGAATAATGAGTTGGGATTTTCTACATAGACCCAATAACTAAACCCAATCTTTTTATTAATGGCTCAGCCTAAATAATAATTAGAGAGTTCTAAAATAAAAATATATAGGGGCAAATTTCGGGTTATTACATTACTACCCCCTTAAAAGAGTTTGGTCCTCCAAACTAAACATACCTTAATCTTCCAACAAAACGGGATACCTATCACGCATTTCACTTTCGAGCTCCCACGTGGCTTCTCTTCCCGTGTGATTGCTCCACTGTACTTTTATGTACGGAATCACTCGCTTCCGCAATACTTGATCTTTACGGTCTACAATTTTCACTGGCTTTTCATCATAACTTAAGTCTTCCCGAAAACGTAACTGTTTGTACTCTATGATGTGGCTCGGGTCAGCTACGTATTTTCTCAACATCGACACGTGAAACACATTGTGCACACCAGCCAGCATAGGAGGTAAAGCCAACTTATAGGCTACCACTCCTATTCGTTCTAGAATCTCAAACGGTCTCACATATCTTAGGACTTAACTTTCCACGAATTCCATATCGCATGACTCCTTTTGTCGGTGAGATTTTCAAGAATACGTGATCTCCTATTTGAAACTCTAGATCGCGTCTTCAATTATCCGCATACGATTTCTGTCTACTGTGTGCAGTTAACAACCACTTGCGAATCCATTGAACCTTATCCGCCGTTACTTGAACAATTTCGGGTCCAGTTAACTTCCTTTCACCTACTTCATCCCAACCCACAGGCGATCTACATTTCCGCCCATACAGAGCTTCATACGGCGCCATTCTAATACTATAGTGGTAACTGTTGAAGCAGGCAAACTCTACTAGTGGTAGATGATCATCCCACGCCCCTTGCCAATCCAACGAGGTTGCTCTCAGTAGATCTTCAAGAGTTTGAATCGTCCTTTATGACTGTCCTTCTGTCTGAGGATGGAACGCTGTACTCATAGTTAACTCTATCCCCAACGCTTTCTGTAAACTCTTCCAGAAATTTGATGTGAATCTCATATCTCGATCCGACACTATAGAGACCGGTATCCCATGTAATCCTCACGATCTTGTCCACGTACAACTTAGCTAACTTCTCCAACGAATCAGTCACCTTGATTACTAGAAAGTGAGCCGATTTAGCGAGCCTATCCACTATAACCCAAATTGCATTATGACCCTTCAATGTCCTAGGAAATCCAATCACCAAGTCTATAGTGATGTGCTCCCACTTCCACTCTGGAATAGGTAGCGATTGTAGTAATCCCGTGGGTTTCTGGTGTTCACTTTTCACTTGTTGACATATCAAACATTTCGATACAAACTCAGCTACGTCTCCTTTCATATTGATCCACCAAAATGACTCTCTTAAATTTCTATACATCTTCGTACTTCCAGGATGTACGGAGAATCTCGAACAATGAGCTTCCTTCAAAATCTCTCTTTTTATATCTTTATTTTCTGGCACCCATATCCTTGATTAGTACCTCATGATTCCATCGTCCCCTACACGAAAGTCCTTTGATTTCCCTTTTTCAATACTCTCATGTGCTTTCATCACTTCCTCATCAATTCCTTGTGCTTCTTTAATTCTATCCATAAGCGTTGGCTGAACAATCATTTGAGCCAAATAACCCTTAACTTTCACCTCCATGCAGTTCCACGTGCTTTCCTCCTTAGAAATTAATGTCGCTAGTTTTCCACGGTTCTTCCCACTCAACGCATCTGCCACCTTATTAGCCTTCTCAGGGTGGTACAAAATCATACAATCATAATCCTTTAATAACTCCAACCATCTTATTTGTCTCATATTAAGCTCCTTCTAGGTAAATATGTATTTACGACTCTTATGATCTGTATAAATCTGACATGTCACCCCATACAAGTAGTGCCTTCATGGGTAGGATAATTCTTCTCGTGATTCTTTAATTGCCTAGATGCATAAGCTATAAATTTATCATTCTGCATCAACACGCAGCCTAGTCTTTTAAGCGAAGCATCACTATATATCACAAATCCATCCGATCCCGATGGTAAAGCAAGAACTGGTGCGGATACCAATCATCGCTTCAACTCTTCAAATCTATTTTCACACTCTTCTGACCAAACAAACTTAGCTCCTTTCTGAGTCATTTTGTTAATGGTACTGACAACTTTGAGAAACCTTCTACGAATCTCCTATAATAGCCAGCTAGACCCAAGAATTTTATTTCACTAACCGAAGTTGGTCTTTCCTAATTCACAATAGCTTCTATTTTTGTTGGATCCACAGCAATTCCATCATTTGACACCATATGTCGTAAGAATGCTACCTCCTCCAACCAAAATTTACATTTCTTGAATTTAGCATATAACTTCTGCTCTCTCAAGATTTGCAGCACTAGTCTTAAGTGCTCTTCATGCTCTTCCTTGGTCTTCGAATACACCAAGATATCATTGATAAACATAATTACACATTTATCCAGAAACTTCTGAAATATCCTATTCATAAGTTCTATAAGCGCTGCCTGTGCGTCAGTCAACCCAAATGGCATCACTACAAATTCATAATGACCATACCTTGTTCCAAAGGCAGTCTTGGCTATATCGTCTTTCTTCACTCTTAGTTGATGATAACCAGACCTCAAGTCTATCTTTAAGAAATAACACGCTCCACGAAGATGGTCAAACAAATCATCTGTTCTTGGCAACGGGAATTGATTCCCTACTGTCACACGATTCAGTTCACGATAATCGATACATAACCTTATCGACCCATCCTTCTTCTTAACAAATAATACCAGTGCACCCCATGGTGACACACTTGGCCTAATCAAACCCTTATCCAACAATTCTTGTAGTTGCTCCTTCAATTCCTTCAATTCTGCCGGAGCCATTCTATACGGCGCCTTTGATATTGGTGATGTTTCCAGTACCAAGCCAATAGAAAAATCAACTTCTCATTCAGGCGGCATCCCCGGTCAATCCTTTGGGGACACATCCTTGAAATCCCTTATCATAGAAAGTGATTCTATAGTTACTTCCTTCTGGTCCGTAGTACTCACGCATGCTAGAAATCCTTCACACCCTTTTCTTAACAACTTATGAGTCTTCATTACCGATATAAGGTTCGATCGGGTCCTAGGTTTCATTCCTGGAAAACAACACTCTCCTCTGGATAACAATCTGAAGTGAACTTCCTTCTTAAAGTAATCTACATGGGCATGGTATGCAGCTAACCAATCCATTCCCAATATCACATCCTATATATAGATGTAATAGGCATCGATTCTCTAGTTTGAATATCTATAACTAAAGAATTCTCTAACGCCTCAGGAATTAAATTCATTTTCTTATCCAATCAATCATTTGGCACTTCTCATCAGAACCATGCCCTTTGGCGTCGTTCTTATTACCATCTATTCGGTTTCCATGACTTTTACTCTGGTACTTACTAGCAGTACTGTCCTTTTCACGATCCTCAGTAGCCTTCCTCCTATTGTTATTCCCATCGCGGTTCTAGCTCCCCTTAGATCCAGTCGACTCCTTCTCAGTTGACTTTTTTTTTCTCTTCTCGCTTACTGCGATAACTATCTGCTTATTCCTCCACTATCCTTGCCCTATCCAACACTTGATCATAGATTGATAGCATTAACAGATTAATTCTATATCTGATTCGGTCGTTCAAACCATATTCAAACTTTCGGGCTTTTTGCTCTTCATCGTCGAAGAACATTGGGAAAATTCTATCAATTCGGTGAATCTAGCACTATAGTCATCCACCGTCATACTCCCTTGAGTTAGTATCATAAATTCAGACACTCTGGTGTTTCGAACACTTGCCGGATAATATCATACTATCATTAGTATCACGAATACGAGACACTTTCACGCACTCTCATACTATAAATCGTCTCCACAGACTAACATTCCATTTATAGGTCATTAACTAGACCACTGGTCGTTTCAATAGACCATCACTATCTTTATTAGTCAACTTTACTAGACTTATTGGTCTTTTCATTAGACCATTACTATTTCTATCGGTCATTTCAATAGACCATTATCACTTTCATTGGTCGTTTCAATAGACCAATTCTACTTTGCGAAGTCATTTCACTAGACTCTACTTATTAACAAGTCGATTTACTAGACCTATTTTCATTCACACTTGGCCGTTTCAATAAGCCAATTACTCTTACTCTTGACCGTTTCAGTAGGTCAATTACTTTTACTCTTAACCGTTTCAATAGGTCACTTTATTCTTGTTTCGATCATTTCACTAGACCAAAACTAATTTCACATGGCCGTCTCAATAAGCCAACTTATACTCATGGCCTTTTCACTTGACCAATACTTCCTTGTTCTAGATAGCTCACACGCCATAAACTTAAGAACAGAACGATCAACAAAGCCATTTTCTTAAATAAATCATAAACTTTTATTACGAGGATCTTATTGGAATAAAATTAAACATAAATTCTAGTTTATTTTTTTTTGTTTATTTTTTTTTCTAGACTAGAACTAACTATCAATACTATAAATAAAAATAAGCTCTATGTCCCACTTTTCAATCATGGAACACCTTCCTAGGCCTTCCACTAGGCCTTCCACTTGACACTTTTAGAGCCTTCTTAGAACCTCTTAGTCTTCCTCTGGACCTGCGAACCGGTACCACTGGTGGTTCATTATCATCAATCACAATCGGGGTTGCTTCATTACCCCCAAGGTTAATATCTACTCCCTTGACTTACATAACCATTATTAGTACCATATAACTCAAAGGTATATGACTATTATCATCAATTGCATAAGCAGCTTAAAGAATAACGTTTTAGTGCAACCCTTCAAGTTTCACTCCCAAAGTGTTCACTTATATTCCTCTACATTCCTTGAGAAATTCTTATCTTAGGTTCTTTCCTAAAATAGTAAATTTCTATGAAAGGAAAGTTTCCAAACTTAGAAAGTTTCCCAAAATGGAAAGTTTCCCTAAATATCAGGTCGGTGGCGGTCAAGTGGTTTGTTCTATACGTGTGGGTTGGGTGCTGCTCGGTCCAGTCTGGTTGGGTCTGGTATGGTTAGATGGGCTTCAGTTTGGGCTGCCAGGTGGGTGGGCCGAATAGGGCTTGGAGCGGCGGATCGGATCCGTGTCCGTTCGTGTATGGGCACGGATCGGATGGCAGTTGGAGTGGTTAGGGGTTACACCCGTTCACACTGGATCGGCGCCGATTCACTGAATCTAATTCCTCGATCATGTGTGATGCAACGGCTAGGATTGATCCGTTCCAAATTGTGCCTATTCCCCAACAGGTCCCTGTGACTCTTCAGAAACTATAAATAGCCCCTCCAGGATGGTTAATTCATTCATTCCAAACATCCAAATCCTTAGAGCAATTAGAAAGAGAGAGCATCTTGAAACATAAATTCCTTTGAAGTCCAGAAGTTCCAAATACTTATATTTGTTCGCCGAGGTCATTAATTTGGAGTGCTCCTATTAACTACAGTTAAAGTCGTTGCATCTTACGAGAAGATTGCCAATAACCGTTAGTACCTGTGTGGGGCAATTACTTCTTACAGAGATTGTGTCCAATACAAGCCTCGACTTTTCATCCCATTTTATTTTATTAGTCTATCATTTTCAAGAAAATCGTTATTTTCCCTAACAATCGTAAGAAGTAATCTACGTTTTCTTGAGAAATGGCAACAGAGAATGCTTTGTCCCAATCATTCAGGACTAATCTCTGCCCAAGTTCAGAGGCAACGAGTCAGATGTTGCTTCTGCCCCTGCTCCGTCTTACCCATCACTTGGAAGGGAGTTAATGAAGTTCATCGAAGATAACCAAGGAGTTGTGGAACTCTTTGGAACGGATCTATAAGACTGGCTCCAAAAATCAAGACATTACTGAAAGCTTGAATGGTATTTATTTAGCAGCTATGGTGTTTGAAGCCAACTTAGCAAAGTTAGATGTCAGCCCAAGAGAATGGTGGATAGACACTGGAGCTACCCGCCATATTTGCTCAGACAATGTGAGCTTCTCATCCTACACTCCCATCAATGGATGGAAGGTATATATGGGAAACTCTATAACTTCCGACATCGTTAGACTTGGAAAGGTTGTGCTGAAGATGACTTCAGGCAGGAGCTGGCGCTCATTAATGTGCTGCATGTCCCAAACATCTGTAAAAACCTAGTATTCGGATCTTTGTTAAGCAAGGCCGGTTTTAGACTAGTTTTTGAATCCGACAAGTTTGTAATGAGCAAAAGTGGTCAGTTCATAGGGAATGGATATCTTGATAAGAGTCTCTTCAATATGAATGTAATGAATGTTTACCGCCCATAGGCGAAGAATAACAATGTTTCTTATGTTTACTTGTTGGATAGTCCTAATTTATGGCATGATAGATTAGGACACATGAATTTCAACACAATTAATAAGTTAGTGAATCAAGAATCTATACCTATATCTAAATTCGATTCAACTGACAAGTGTGAAATTTGCGTAGAAGCATAAATGACTAAATGATCATTTCAATCAGTAATAAGAAACACAAAACCTCTTGAATTAGTTCACACAAATATTTGTGATCTAAAGTATGTGTAAACAAGAGGTGGAAAAAAGTATTTCATTACTTATTAACGATTGCACAAGATACTGCTATGTATATCTCTTAAGAAGTAAGGATGAAGCCCTAGGGTCTTTCTAGACTTATAACAATGAAGTTGAGAATCAACTTAATGCAAAACTTAAGAAGATTCGAAGTGATAGAGGGGGTAAATAAGTTGCTCCGTTTAAAGATATATGCTGGGAATCCAGAATTATTTATCAAACAACAGCTCCGTATACACCTCAGTCTAAATACCTTAAAGTGTGGGGGGTGTCTGGCTAAGGTTGAAGTTCCTAAGCCAAAACATGTCAAGATTGGACTTAAGACTATTGACTGCATTTTCAATGGATATGCTAGTAATAGTAGTGCCTATTGATTCGTAGTGCACAAATCGGACATTCCTGATATGAATGAAGGAATGACGATAGAATCAAGGGATGCGTCATTCTTTGAAAATATCTTTCCTGCTAAGGAAATAAAAGAAGCAAGTTCTAGTAAGAGAACTTATGAAGCCACGAACGGTCCATCTCAAGAAGAAGATGAAGGACCTAGGCATAGTAAAAGGGCAAGAGTGGAAAAGTCTTTTGGTCCCGATTTTCCATCATACATGCTTGAAAACGAACCAGTGACTGTTAAGGAACCTTTATCAACTCCGGATGCTCCGTTTTGGAAAGAAGCTATTAACAGTGAAGTATAGTCCATTATGCATAACAATACTTGGGAGTTGTTCGATCTCCCTTTAGGATGCAAACCGTTGGATTGCAAGTGGATCCTCAAGAGGAATTATAAAGCTAATGGATCTATCGATAAGTACAAAGCCTGCCTAGTAGCCAAAGGGTTTAGACAAAAGGATGGATATGATTTATTCGATACTTATTCTCCTATCACACTGATCACATCCATTCGTGTTCTCATCATAATCGCCACAGTGCATAACCTTGAGATACATCAAACGGATGTGAAGATAACTTTCTTGATCGGAGAGCTAGAAGAAGAGATTTACATGAACAACCCAAGGGGTTCGTAGTTCCTGGTAAAGAGAAAAAAGTGTGTAAACTTGTAAAGTCACTGTATGGACTAAAACAAACACCTAAGAAATGGCATGAAAAGTTTGACTGAACGATGTTGGCAAACGGTTTCAAAATAAATGAATATGTAAATACCCCAGGAAAGCCCACTACTTGGCTAGAGCAGTGGAAGGATCCTAGGATGTATATTTGATTTTAATTGTTAGAGTCACCACCTATGTTATTAAGGGAACATAAGAAAAACCTAAAGAAATAGCCTATTTTAATATTACGAAACCAAAGATTCGAGAAGAGAAGGGTTCGGGGGTTAGGTGACGGAGTGGGGAGTACTTAAACAACTACTCCGCCCCGCTTACGCGGGTCTTACTACTAAAGGTGTTCTAATGCTAAAAAGTCATTCTTTTATTGATATTAAAAATATGCTGACAATTACAATGTAAAGAAAAGGGGAATTGAAAAGGGAAATAAAAAAGAATTGTTTTATTGATTTTATGCTAAAGATTACATTAAGAGAAGAAGAGTAAATTAAACTAAAGTTTAGAATGTTGGAATATAACCTTGACCAAACTTCAATAGTGAAGTGGCCTTTTTGGTTATGTTCCCTTTTTATGGAGATTACATACACTAGTAAGACACAAATAAAATAAGATAATAAAATTTGTACCTTAAAAGGAGAACTTCAAACTTCACTTGAGAAGAGTTTTGTGTAGAGTTTGGTTGCTTGAATTGTTGTTGGGTAGAATTCTTTTTTTTTTTTTTTTTTTTAAAAAAAATTTTGTAATTTTTTTCAAATTTAATTCATAGTTGAACTCAATACATAATCATCAGCAGATTTCTTGGAGAGAAATGTGTAGAGTGTAATTGTGAAGAAATTTTAAGTCCTTTTGTGTTAAGAGATAGTCCCTTGAAATGAACGAAGAAGGTCCTTTTTATAGGTAAAAATAGGAGGGAAAGGTTGGAGGGAGAAGATGATCAATCCATGTGAAATGGAATTGACCAATCAAAAATAAGATAAATAAAATAATAAATAAAAGAAAATATTTATTTTTAAGAGAAGGCTAGAAATGGGGGATTGGGAGTTACAAAATAAAATGGGTTTAATGCTAAAATAAAACATGTGTTGAAAAGATTGTTTTTGACTCTAAAAATGGAGGGAAACTTGGTGCAGTCCGTAACTTCCAAAGTTGGAAGCGCGCGAGTCCAGCTTTTAGGGCGAAACGCGTGCGCGGCCCATAAGCAGTGCCGGAGGCGCCCGCGGGTGAGAAATGACAGAATGACAGAAAGACCCTAAAAGTTAACTCTGTTATGCAGTTTAGTCCAAAACTAACGGAGTCAGTTAGGAACTTAACCGAAGTAACAGAAATTAACAAAAACAAGTTAAATAAAAATACTATGTATGCAATCGGAGTGAGAGGTCCAAGGCGGGGTGTTTACAGAGCCCCTCGGCGACGTGGATTGCAAAGCAAAATGCGTCGATGAAAGAAAGACAACTGCCGAGGACATCGACAAAGAAAAAGAAAGAAAAGAAAAGGCAAAGACTCGATGAAAGCAGGAATTTGAAATTGCGAGAGATAGAGGTGCGCTCCCTGTGTGAGCGAGTTTTGTTGATAAAAGAGGTGTTGGATCCATTTGTGAATCCGCTTGATCAATCTGTTTGTGCCGTTTGTGAATCCACTTGCTGAATCTGTTTGTGAATCCGCTTGCTGAATCCGTTGGTGAATCCATTGGATGAGTCCGTTTGTGAACCCATTGGTCGAATCCGTTTGTGAATCCGTTGGCTGAATCTGTTCATGAATCCATTGGATGAGTCCGTTTGTGAACCCATTGGTCGAATCCGTTAGTGAATCCGTTGGCTGAATCCGTTTGTGAATCCATTGGATGAGTCCGTTTGTGAACCCTATTGGTTGAATCCGTTTGTGAATCCGTTGGCTGAATCCGTTTGTGAATCCACTGGATGAGTCCGTCTATGAACCCATTGGTCGAATCCGTTGGCTGAATCCGTTTGTGAATCCATTGGATTAGTCCGTTTGTGAACCCATTGATCGAATCCGTTTATGAATACGTTGGTTGAATCCATTGAATGAGTCCGTTTGTGATTGGTCGAATCCGTTTGTGAATCCGTTGGCTGAATCCGTTTGTGAATCCATTGGATGAGTCTGTTTGTGAACCCTATTGGTTAAATCCGTTTGTGAATCCATTGGATGAGTCCGTTTGTGAACCCTGTTGGTTGAATCTGTTTGTGAATCCATTTACCGAATCCATTTATGAATCTGTTCATTTGCTGAATGCTTGTACCTATTATGTGTATGCTTTGCAGATATATGTGCTTGTGCGAGATGTGAAATAGAAATTGAGAGGAAATTTTGATTGTGGTGTGATGTGATTTGGAAAGCATAGATTGCTTGAGAGAGAGATTTTCAAGAATGGTGAAATTGCTTTTATGTGTGATGTGATTCGCAGAAAGCGTGAATGATGTTCATACCTTCACTTACCATGGCCACTTGATTCGGGATGGATTTCTGATGCTGTGCTTTTGATATCGACACTTTTGATGAAGATGAGTCACTTATACTTTTGATGGAGGCATGATCACTCTTGATGATGGGTTGGTCGTGCCCAAGGGCTGCCTACGTATCCCTTGAAGAGAATCAGACCAGCATAGTTCAAGGATGATGGGGAACGTTGGGGAAGAAGCTTAGAGCAAAGAAAAATAAAGCACATTCTTTTTATACAAGTAAGGAGACAAGAAAAAGAAAAATAAAAATCTTTTTGTCGGTTTTTTTTTAACCATTTTAACCATTGTGTGTTTGTAAAGCCAACCCAAGATCAAATCATGTTTGGTAGAAGTCCGGATTGCCTCACTTGACTTTTGTTGTCGCTGTTGTGCCCAACGAAGATGGATGTCTAGCCCTAAAAGATTTGTCTATTATGGGGCTTCAAAGACTTTAGATGCCGAGATAAGGGGTTGCTGATTGTAAAGCCCCTAGAACGCCTTTGATGCCAAACTTTGAGTGGCTTGCATAGCCCCAAGATAAATCAGCTCTTGTCCCATTCAAATGAATCGCTTTTTGTTGTTGACGTGAGTAAGCCCCAAGGGAAGATTATTGATACCAAGCTTCGAGAGATTTCCAAGACCCAAATGTCATGTACTTGTTGTTTCCGAGCTTCAAGATGGTGGAATGTGAAGACCTTTCGATGTAAAGCCCCAAAAATGTCTTGGAATCGGCTTGGACCTATATTGGATGCACCGTATGGTAGAACCCTTTATAGTGATCACCCTCTTACTCTTGCTTGGAGATGAATAGCCTCATTGTGGTCGGTACCCAAATGGCGGAAAGCTTATGTCAAAAGATGCAATAATGTCTTGTGGTGTCGTCGAGGTCGCGGATGATAAGGTCTTGGCGTGATAAGGTCCCAAATGGGTATGCTTGTTTCAGTCTTCTTGTGTTGAACTAATAACGGATCTTCGGATGCAACTTGTGCGGATGCAACTTGTGCCTTTGATCTCCGAGAAGGAGGTGCTGAATTGTAGAAACATTTGGATTGGCCATTACTCCATTTGTAGAGTTAACATAATGGCATTTCCTTGAATCCTTTTCCTTTTCTCTAAGACTTTCTTCATAATCTCGTCGTAAGTCACAACATAAGAATCATCAAATTCATTCATAATATCGGAGCCCCCCTTTCAAACTAGAAGACCTTTGACGTGAAGTACTGAGAGACCCTTTAAGTTTGCTTGGTTCCATGAAGACTGTTCCCCACATTGAATTGCTCGGGTATCATCCCCCAAAAAGATCGTCAATTGCGAAGCCCCAATAATGTCCTTTGCTTGGATTACTGTAACGCCGTAGCCCAAAAGATTGTAGATTGCGAAGCCCCTTGAGACCTTCGGTGCCAAACTAATTGAGGAAGCTTCCAATGTTGCATATGACTTTGCTAGGGCCATTATTGGGAGGTGAAGTGAATTGCTTCTTGCCAAGGGAGACTTTCAAACTTGAGTGTAGCCCTTAGAGTGCCACCATTGATTATAAGTGGAGCAAGAAAGGCCTATCCTTGATTGGGGGAACAAGCACGAGCACACATGACAAGAAGACTTCTCGACATTCCCTTTGAGAGATTTTGAGGATAGTCTCACACATCTTTCTTGAGCGTAGCCCCTAGGGCTCATTAACTGTCAAATGAAGTAAAAGAAACTCTCGTTCTTGAGTCACATAGGCCCTAGAGAGTCATCATTTGTAGAGCAAAGCAAGATACTCATCCTCGTGTGAGGGAACAAATATAATAGGACATGGAAAGAGGTACTCCATTCTCGGGAGTCTTTCAGTATACTTTAGAGGCACATACTTGTAGAAGCTCGAAAACTGAGTCACACGTTGTTGCCATTCGTTGCCCAAACCAATTGACCACTAGGGACTATTTGTGCAACCTCGTACCCCTCAATGATGGGCTCATTCTCGGATGGATATTGGTTACCATGGGGTTTTTTTCACATGAATCCAAAAATGAACATTGTTGGAGAAAAATCTTACTTCAATAACCCCAAACAACCTTTGATTGTGGCATGCCTTATCGAGCCCTTTGTAATTCCAGAGTAGACTCGGTAGGGAATTGACTTGCTGGAGAGATTCAATGTAGAACTTGTGTAGTTGTCTTCTTTAGAGGCCGGGGATCTCCATTTCTCTTTCCTTTCTCTCTCTCACTCTCTCATTTTTTTTATGACGCACATTGTTTTTTGCATAGACCGCCCTTTCGGGTTTTCAATCTAGCGGGCATCTCTTTTGCATCTTCATTTTTTTCTTGACACAATTAATGAGGAAGTGTGCATTGACTCTAGCTGAGGATGAGAGACATGTGATTTTGCGGTGGAGACATTTTGTCACTAATGATGAGTGACATTGACTTGACTAGGGAAGTGGTATCTAGTATTGACATGTATTTTTATTTATTGAATGACTTACAAAGGCAAGTAAGTCATTAAGGGAGAAGAGAAGGAAAGCCCCAATTTGATTGCAAGAAACTGGGAGCGTCGCTGAAAGATAAGAAGCCCCTAGACTCGATAAGGAACACAAAGTGATTCCAATTCTAAGAAAGTTGTTCGATCTTGAGGTGATTAATTCATTGGCAAATGACTCGTACAAAGATGTCTTGACAAGTTCGAGATGAAGGCCGATCACCATAACGCACTAGGGCTAAACATATCTTCTTTCTTGCATAAGATCGGACCCGAAGGTTGCCTACGTTCCTCCAGTGTAGAGGCTCAGGTCACCGTAGTTCTTGCAGATTCTCCTTTCGCTGTCGATGTAGCTTTGTCATTTGTTGGTAGAATAATGTTGATCTTGTACTTCTTTGATTGAGGGGGGATTTTTTTCTTTTTCTTTTTTTTTTCTTTTTTTGTGCTCTAACTTTTGCCTAGGTTGTTTTGAAGGGTCAACCTAGCGAGTTTTTTTTTTTTATATATATCCACCTTGTTTGCTTCTTGGCTTCGTCGTTGATGTTGTTGCCTTCGTCACGATGTTTAGCCCCTAGGCGTTCAACTGATGGCCTTCGTTCCAAAACTTGCTTAGACATCTTTTCATCATTTTTCCAAGAATTAAATTTAGCAACTTGGAAGAGTGTATGAGGACAAGAACGACTTTTATTTGATAAGACCGACTCAAACTTTGACATTAATGAGAAGGAAGAAAACTTAATGCACGCTTAAGAGGACTTTTGACTCTTTTTTTTTTTATTCCTATTACTAGGTAGAGAAAGAGAAACGGAGATTGTTGTCGTCGTCCTTGTTGTTGTAGTCCTTCTCGTTTCAAACCCAAGTCATTCGTTTCACAATTTATCTCTTCGATAAATTCACCATTGTCAATCAAATCTTGGATGACATTTTGGAGAGAGAAGCACCCTTCGGTAGTGTGGCCACTATGCTTGTGGTAGTCGCACCATTCACCATGTGAATGATTCTTTGGTATCATCTTGGGCTTGTATCTTTCCAAAGGCTTGACCTTTCCACTTGCCACCAAAGTTTCAAATGCTTCGGTTTGGGTCATTTTTAAGAGAGGAGTGAAAACTCGCTTGTCGGCGGCACCTTTGTGGCTTTTTAGGGGCGGGATATTTGAGCATGCCTTATCATTGACCTTTGCCTTGTCATTGATGAATTCTTTCAAACGGGCTTTGAGTTCGGAAACCTCTTCTTTGTGAATCCTCCTCTCGAGATCAAAACGGCTTGCCACAAATCGTCTTTACGGAGGGCATCCTCGACAAGTCTATCCATTTGTTCCCCCATGGCTTTTATTATGTTGAAGAGCCTTTCGTTGGACACGGAAATGTTCTCACCCTTGTTGTTATTGCCGCTGGAAGCCATTTGGACCTATTAGAAGAACACAATTGATCTTAGGATGGCCCCACAAACACCCTTTGAGTGAAATAATTTAACCCGCAAACAAGAAAAAAGACTCAACCACATAAGGAAAAATGATTTTTTTTTATAAGTCGGAGGGACGGGGTCCCTTTTGGGGTTTCTAAGAAAAATAATGGAATCGTCACACTAGTTTATAGACCTTCCCGTGGTCCCATATACTCATCGGATTCCACCACGCTTGTGATACCTACATGTGACAGGATTAAACTAAATTAATGTCACAAAGCATACATGCGGGGACGGAGTTTTATTTGGTCCATAAAAACCACTTGGGGACGGAGTTTTATTTCGTCCATAATAACCACTTGTTTCTTTTGGAAACGGCATGTATGATTTGATGACATTAGTTTAGGGAAATCTCGACACACGAAAACCGACTTGGTCCCGTAGTGTTACAACCTAGACTAAGAATGTGTTGGCTTGTGCTCGGTTAAAGAGAGGCTTAAAGGTCACCCCCGGTATGTAGTCATGAACTACCCCACGGGCTGAGGTTTACCGCTTCGAGAGAGTCAAGGTCGGGTGGAGCTTGAAAATCTCTAGTACGGGCCTCGATGGGTTTGGGGTTATGAACTTGTGCAACTCGATAGTGAGCAATTGATAAGAGTTAGTGCACGTAGTGTGAGATCCAACAAGTGGCAAAATAATTTTTTTTAAACAAAAAGAAAAGCAAATAATCACATATTTACATCTTTCGAATCACCCGTGTGACCGATATAAAATAATCAGAAAATAAAAAAGAAGTTATGTGTGTTGGAGATTATTCCCTAGACCCTTGAGAAAGACCTAGTGTTATGTCATATTCTCATTTGTTATGGAGATAACAACACTGGATTATTATATGTTTTACATGTTTATTATAATAATCCCTGTCCCTTGTACTTATGAAGAACTAGTATAAGTTTAATTGATGATCATGTGTATGTGATACAAATTAAACTTATGGGTACTTGTTGGTGAAAAAGTACTGGACATGTCGATGAGATTTATGTCATGGTCAAGTGTCATAATTAAATCTCATATAGTTATATCATTTGATATCCTTAGACCTGAGATTATCATGGTCTTCCACATGATGAACAGTATGTTTGACTTAGTCAACCGCTACCCTTAACCAGGCAGTCATAAAGGCTATGATTGGCATAATCAGATTCTTGTAGGGAAGAATGATAAGTCAAGATGGAATTTGTCCCTCCTCAAGAGAGATATCTGCTTAGGCCACTCGTAGAGTGAGATTGATGAAATACGTGGCCACGCTCAAATGAATTGATGTGATCAATATCATTTGCTCATAATCAATCTGCTCGGGATCGAGAAAGCATTGAACGAGATAAGTTGACGTCGACCATGACTTATGTTCAATATGATATCGCGTGACAAAAGGATTGTGATATGTTCTATGAGGATAACGAACTTCGTTAAGTTATATTAATTGGGTAGTCATGATGGCTTGCTAGAGTCCGCTCATGACTTATGGGTTTGACCTTGGTTAGACTCATTGCCAACTTAATATAATCCTATGGGGTCACACACAAAAGAACGAATTGTTTGAAAGGCTAAAATCAAGTTACTGGTGGTGCTCGGCCAAGCACATCACATGACTCGGCCGAGCAAGAGTTACAGAAACTTCTGGCATGAGGGTGCTCGGCCGAGCACCTTAAAGGACTCGGTCGAGCAGGCCCTGTTCAGACCCTATTTTCCGATTTCGCGTTTTGACGGGTTTTGACCTATTTCTCCTAAAAGGTTTAGTTTTAATAAGTATAAATACCCCTCTCTTAACCGTAATCAGTAAGGATTGATATTGTATCATTATTAGTCGCCTCCATGTGTTTGAGAAACACATTCTTGAGTTTAGATTGAGAATCAAAATCTCAAGAACACCAATTAATTCATATAGCCTTTGAAAATTAGAAAAACGTGTTTTCTAATGGGTCTAGCAATCCAGATCTAGAATGGTTCTAGATATTGGTTTGCGTGTGGATACGTATAGAGGATGCTTGCTTTAGCATCTCAAGTTCGTGTTCCTGTGATCCTGATCTGAAGAACGCGAAGAATGAGGAGATCAAATCTAAAGCTTGAAGACTTAAAGATTTGAAGATCCGAAAATTTAAACGCATAATTACGGTTAGTATTCTAAATTCATCTTGCTATTAATTTAATCATCATGAATGGATCTTGGGGTTCAGGGTTTTGTTGATTTTATATTGCCGTCTTCCGCTGCGCATGAACCCTCAAAACCCAACAGTGGTATCAGAGTCCCGTTCATGTATGGTTATTTTAATATTATCATGTTGAATATATGATTGGATTATATGATCTAGCATGTTGTGAATTTAGAATAAGAGATTTATGTGAATTATTTGGTGAAACAATTATATATGATATAGTGTGATTATGAACAAGGTTTTCAAGTTGCATGATTAATATGATTAATCTTTTTATCGGATCATCAATCTCTTTAATTGGATTATTGAATTGATGATTCTTGATCTTGAAGAACAAATTGTTTTTTCTTAGGGTTTGATGTTCATGATAATTTGATTACCATGAATAGTTGAATTCTTAAAGGATCAAGATTTGAAAAATTGCGATCGTGCGGTTCGCGTGCAATGCATGTTTTCGTGCAGAATTTTCGTGCAAATTATGTGCAGCGCACGTGCAGTCCAGAATTTTGTGCAGAATTTTCGTGCAGTTCGCGTGCAATGCACGAATTCGTGCAGTTCGCGTACAGATTTCTGAAATTGTGTTTTTCAGACTTAGAGATGCATTGTAGAATACGTATTGTTCATGGAATTGGATTCTATGAAGTAATGTATTCTAAATAGAGTTGGACTCTATGAAAGAATTTATTATTCAATACTCCCTCCGTTCCGGGTAAGTGCAACAATTTACCATTTTGGGCATTCCACTTAAGTTGCAACAATGCCAAATAAGGAAACTCTTTATTACTTTTATAATCCTTCACTCATTCTCTCTTTTCCTCTCAACCACTCATTATTCTCCACTCATTCTCTCTCTTCCTCCTAACCACTCATTGTTCTCCTTTCTTAATTTTTGTGCTTCCCCTTCCATGTTGCAACTTAGTCGAAACGGAGGGAGTATGTATTATACCAAGAGAAGGACTCTATGAAAATCTAAAATTCATAATTATATTCACATAGTATCCATTCATTAATTAATTGGATTAATTATACCTTAGTTATGCGCGTTGCTATATGAAAGAACCTTCTTGAAAATTGAAGTCATGTGCCAATCCATTATTAAAACACTTGCGAGTACACCGGGTAGTTTTGTGCAGGCTACGCCCTAGATGTTGGTCTTGGTGCCCTAGGCACGTTTTTAAAACGTTGTATAAGTTATCATTTTATTCATGATGATAAAGAGATAATAAGATTATTATTGTTGCTCATTTTTTCCTATAATAATCTCCGTCCCTAGAGCTTGTTAAGCACTAGTATAAAGGCTAAATAATCATGGGATGATCATGTTAGATTTATGGGTACTTGTTTGGAACAAGGTACTGGACATGACCCGCGGTATGAGATTTATGTCATGGTCGATGTCATATATAAATCTCATATTAGTTATGTCATTTGAATCCTTAGACATGAAGTTATTATAGTCTTCCACTTGATGAAGATTATGTTTGACATATTCAAACGTTACCCTTAACCAGGTAGCTATAAAGGGTATGATTGGCATAATCGGATTCACGTAGGGAAGAATAATAAGCTAATTGGATTTGTCCCTCTTCGGAGAGATGTCAAGCTTGGGCCCCTCGAAGGAATGATGTTGGTGAAATGTTTGGCCAAACTCAAATGGATTGATTGGATCAATGTCATTTGGATTATCAACATATTCGGGATCGAGAAAAGTATTGAACAAAACAAGTTGACTTGTTGACCATGACTTGTGTTCAAAGACATCGTGGACAAAGGGATTATGACATATTCTAAAAGGAATGCGAACTTGTATCTAGTTATACTATTTGGGTAGGTATGACGGTTTGTTAGAACCTAATCATATCTTATGGTTTCATGTTTGGACCCATTGCCAACTTAGTGTAATCCTAGAGGGTCACACACAATAGAACGAATCTAAAAGGACTTAAATGGAATTTTGGGTCGAAGGAGCTTTGAGGGATTTTAGGAATTTAGAGGAGAAAATGGGAATATGGAAAAACTGGAGGGTCCGCCCGGACCTCTCAAAGGACCCGACCGGACCTACCTCTATACCCGGTCGGGCTCCCTTGTGTACCCGGTCGGGCAGAAGGGTTTTTGGGCCAGAACTTTCCAATTTTGATTTCTTGCGGTTTGCCACTTGTTACCTATTTGGAATAGGTTAAATAAGTATAAAACTCCCCTCTGGTTGCCCAAAAATCAGCCCTATGTATTATGTCAACTTTGTGAGAGCCTCCAAGGGTTTGAGAGGATGAATTTCTTGTTCTAAGACATCCCTAGATTGAAGAACAAGAATATCACATACATAATAATTCTATATAGTTCTATACATCATGAAGGCGTGTTTCATGATTTGGTCTAGCAACCAAGATCAAGTGTTCTTGATATTCATTCGTGGTGTGGATACCGCTAGAGGGTGAAACTTATCATCTTCATAGTTCGTGATTCTTGCTCTGTTCGTGATCAAGATTTTAAGCCTTCATCGAATTCAAGGTTGCAAAATCAAAGGCTTCAAGGGTTAGTATTCTAGTATTCATTATGTTGTATTTGACTTAATCATATGAATGGATCTATGGGCTTTGGGTTTCATTAAATTTTAAATGTTTATTCCGCTGCGCATGTTACTACGAAACCCAACAGTGGTATCAGAGCCCCATTCATGTTGATTATTTCAATACTAGATCATGTTGTGTGTATATAAATTGCTTGTTTATGTGCCTAGCATGATTTGAATATAGGGATTATGATGTTTATGTGTTATATGATTTTATGTGGTTTATTTTTTCTAAACTTTAATCGCACTATTCAATCGCAATAAAAATTATGGTGGATTTAAAATTGTTTGGGTTATCAAATTTTGATTGGATCAAAGTTTTGATAATCTAAGGATTCATGAATTGTTCATTCAAGGTTCTGATGTTCATGATGATTGGATCATCAAGAACACCAAATCCTAATTGAATCGGGAAAAACAATTTTGAGCAAAAATTTGGAACTTTAAAAATTCTGAGTTTTTCGGCATGGGTCCGACCGGACCATAGCAAGGACCCGGTCGGACAGTTCGGGTCTGGAGCGGGGTCAGGCGATTGGTTCTGGGTTCGAACTGGAAAATTCTGGGTTTTTCAAGCGTGGTCCGACCGAACCAGTGTAGAGACCCGGCCGGACCTTCTGGTCTGGTTGGGGGCTTGGGAAGTTGGTTTGGGTGCGGATCTCGGGGTTTAATTTTCCTATTTGTTTTAGTCTCGTGATTCTGAGATTGGCTCAAGGTTTGATGGCTAATCTACGTTCATCGAGATTGTGTTTCCCAAACTTGATCGCAATCGAAGTTTCAAAGATAAAACGAAGTTAGAATTATGAAGAGTTCATAATTGTTAAAATTGAGAAACAAAGTTCTTGATTCAAAGATTGGAGATTCATGTGGAATTATGGATGCAATTGGCCTACGTTCATCGAGACCATCTATTGCTTAGTTTCGGCCACATGGACTACTTTCTTGGTTTCTTGAATTAGTGCGGGATTGTGGTTGTCAATGGCTTAGTTCGACCGCACTTTTTGTTGTCTTGATTTGGAGATGATAACCAAAGTTCAAATAGTCTCATCCTCTTAATTATAGAAAAACTAATGACACATAAATGTTGTGCTTAAATTAATGGTTATTAATTTAGTGACTAAACTTGATGCGTAACATGTTTATCTTGTGTGCTCATAATGTGGGCACGCCCTAGCGAGGCACATTAACTATGCGTTTAAAATGGTTGGACTTAATTAGGCGTCAAAACAGTTTTGGGCCTAGGCAAAGATGAGATTAAACATGCTTTTGAAATTGGATCCCTAAGAATCATATTGGAAATGATTGACAAGAAATTGTCTACCTAATTAATTTGATTTTGAGTGGTGCGCCAAAGCGTACTTGAAATTAAATTAAAGTTGGATCTTAGCCCAATTTAAAGGAATCTCAGAAAAGGATCTAAGATTCATATTTGATATGATTGACAGGGTTGTCTACCTAATTAATTTGGTTTTGTGTAATCCGCCTTAGCGGACTTAGAATCAAATTAAAGTTGGATCTTAGCCCATTTAAATTATATTATACATTGGATGTATAAGAAGGTTATATAATTTAGTGAGAGTATTTTTAGAAAATACATTATTTATCTCTTTAATGAGATTGGTACTTGTAAAATTTTGGAAATTTTGCATGAGTTGTAGATAATGACAACTAACTTCGTTGCGATCAATCCTTGATAAAGATAAAGCTTCAAGAGAATGGTACAAACTTCATGGATTGGATCCTGAGCCTAAGAATCGTTCTAAGGCAAGAAGGTGGGTTGTACATTCTTGATGGGCCTATTCCTAAAGAACCCAATGTCGAGAGTAGACAATCACAAGAATCATGAGTATGATTCTAGGAATGTGAGTTGTCTCATGCTCGCGATTATGTGCTCAAAACTCAACAAAGTTTGGAACTTGTGAAAGCCTATAAGATAGGCGTGGAGTTGAGTTACATGTTTCAAATAGCAATCTAGGCAAGAGATGTATAAAACCATTGTTGCATTCACTTATTGCAAAATGAGTGAAGGGTAATGAGTGGCACCTCACATGCTTAAGATGAAAGGCTACGTAGAGTATCTTGAGAAACATGGCATTCCAATTGGATTGGAGTTAGCCATGGATCTTATTCTTATTTCATTGCCTAAAGAGTTATAATCACTTTGTGATGAAATATAACATATTTAGAATGAATAAGAATCTATCCGAGTTGCATTAACATGCTGAAAATTACGGAGATGAAGATAGTGGAGAAAGGTTCTCCAATGCTCATGGTTCATGATGGAAAAGGGCCAAGTGCCAAAGGAAAGGTAAGACAAAGGTTGTCAAACCTAAAGGAAAGAATTGTGGTTAAAATAATAACTCTAATTGATGCAATTTGGTAAAATGACAATTGGATTGACCATTTAGAATTGTAGTCAAAATTCTGGATGATCAATGAAAGGATTGGTAGTGAGACTACCACTCGGGATATTTATGTTATAAATTAATCTTTCTAACTTTAATTATTAGGTATTGGATACCGGATATGGATCTCACATTTGTATAAATGTGCAATAATTAGTAAATTAAAAGACTACTTATAGTAAAGTTTGACCTACGAATGGTAATGATGCAATGGTTGCAGAATTGTTTGTAGAACACTTGTAAAGTGACTTTACTAATGAAGTAGAAAATATTATTTTGTTATAAGATAATGAAGGATATTTATTTCTTATTTGGAATAAGAAAAGTGCTTTATTTATTATGATTTACTTCATTGTGTTATCATATAAATAAATTTTATATCCTAAATATTGAAGAACAAAGTAATAAAGGCTATAACATAAATAATTGAAATTCTTTATGCATTATTGTTTTGATCAAATAAATGAGAAATGCATATCTAAAATTTCATGGGACGGAGTTTTAAGTCATATGATTTGGAATCACATGATTTATGCAAATCTCATTTACTTAGACCAAGACATCTTTTACTATGAATAGTAAAAGGCTAATATCTTACTTGACCTAATACATTTCGATGTATATGGTGCATTAAGTAGCAATGTTAAAAGGAAAGTTTGGTTATACTTGGTAAAACTATTCAAAGATTCTGACTCGATCGTGATGATGAATAATTGAACCAAGGTTTTGATAGTTATCATTAAGGTTGTGAAATAGTTTCACAATAAACTCCACTAAGAACACCATTTGGAATGATGTGTCTACATGGAGGCATTGAACCTTATTGGATATGGTTCATAAGATGATAAAATCAAAAATTAATCTTCCATTATTTGTTTTGGGGTTATGTATTACAAACCGCTATAATTACACTAATTTGAGTTCCATCAAAAGAGGTTAATTGGTGAAAGAAAACTCGGTTTGTCTTTCGTAAAGATTTATGATGGTGAGACCTTTTGGAAAGGAGTTGTCTGGGACACACTCACATTTAAATCTAACAAATATATTTTCATTGGATATCCTAAGGAAACTTGAGGATAATGTTTTACTCATAGAAACAAATAGTTTGTTACTTATGATGGTGCTTTTCTTGATAAGTCATTTATCTCTAAAAGAACCAGTGGGAGTAAAATATATCTCGAATGGTTCGAGACCTAGAAAATATTATTTAACCTGAGATGAAAATTGAACAAGTTTTCACAAGGAGTCGTGAAAAATCCGTTCAAGTTATACAAAGTACTTGCATACATGAAGGATACAATCTATGACAAGAAATATTGGATATTTCGAAAAAGAAAGTATTGAGGTAAAGTTCATTGAAAGATGACACGTTTGCCACCTATCGAAGATGCAATGTCCGCTCCACACTTATATTAATGACTTGGAGTCATAAAATCTAAAAGGCAATCCATGTGTAATAATCAAGTTTGGAACTTGATCATTCTAACCTAAGGTGTAAAAACTAAAAGGATAAGAATGTATTTTCTTGGAGAAAACTCACATGGGTAGCAAGGAAACATACTAGAATTCTCATAGTCACATCTTCATATTTGGAATATGAAATTTGACGAAAGGATGTCAAAACAGCGTTCCTTAACGGGAACTCACTTAAGGATGTATTGGATACAACCTAAAGGTTTTGATAGTCAAGAAAATTCTAATAAAGTATGTAAGTTGCGAAAATTCATGGGATGGATTGAAGCAAGCTTTTTGGGAGTTGGAATCTCCGTTTTGATAAATCAAAATGGTTTTGTTTTATCAACGAAGATGAACCTTGTATACACAAGAAGATTAGTGGGAGCATAGTGCTATTCCTTATTTAAATATGTGGATGACATATTGCTCATTGGAAACGACATTCCTACACGTCAGTCTGAAAAGACTTTATTGGGAAAGTGCTTCACAATGAAAGATATGGATGAAACCGCATATGTCCTTGGCATAAATGAAGCTAATTGATTTAAAGCCAAAAGTACACACATTGACAAGGTCATTAGAAGGTTCCGCATGGAAATTCTAAGAGAGGACAGTTGCCAATGTTACATTGAAGTTTTTCTATGCAAAGAATCAAATGTCCTAAGACAAATGATGAGCATAAGAAAATGAATGGGATGCCATTTGCTTCGGTAATTGGATCCATCATGCCATGAAAAGTACTAAGCCGGATATATCTAAATGCTTGGAGCATGACCAGTAGATATAAATCCGACAACCGGTGAGAGTCACCGGATGGCTGTAAAACAATTCTTAAAGTACTTTAGAAGGACTAAAGATTTGCTTTTGATCTATGGAGGGATGAAAGATGATCTCGTCGTATATGGGTACACGGATGGATGCTTCCAAACCGACAAAGATGATAAAAGATCGCAATCGAGTTTTGTGTCTAATAGTGAAGCTGTAAGTTGGAATGGTTCCAAGCAGAGTACAGTCACTAAAATTCTACATACTAAATCTAAGTATATTGCTGCATTGGATACTGCAAAGGAAGCTGTTTGGACTAAGAAGTTCATTGGTGAACTTAAGATGGTTCCTAGAATTGCTGATCAAATAGACCTTATTAGTTATAATAGTGGTGCTATCGATCAAGCAAAAGAACCAAGGGCACATCCTAAATCCAAATACATACTTAGGCGTTTTCTTATCATTCGATAAATCGTTGATAAGAGAGACGTAAATATATGCAAAGTACCAACTAATGATAACGTTACAGACACGCTAAACAACGGGACTTCCACAACCTAAACATGATGGTCATGTTAGGTCCATGGGTATTGGATACCTAGGAGATTGGGCCTAGGGAAAGTGGGAGATTGTTGGTGTTGGTGCCCTAGGCACGTTTGTTAAACGTTGTATAAGTTATCATTTTATTCATGATGATAAAGAGATAATAAGATTATTATTGTTGCTCATGTTTGCCTATAATAATCTCCGTCCCTAGAGCTTGTTAAGCACTAGTATAAAGGCTAAATTATCATAGGATGATCATGTTAGATTTATGGGTACTTGTTTAGAACAAGGTACTGGACATGACCCGCGGTATGAGATTTATGTCATGGTCGATGTCATATATAAATCTCATATTAGTTATGTCATTTGAATCCTTAGACATGAAGTTATTATAGTCTTCCACTTGATGAAGATTATGTTTGACATATTCAAACATTACCCTTAACCAGGTAGCTATAAAGGGTATGATTGGCATAATCGGATTCACGTAGGGAAGAATAATAAGCTAATTGGATTTGTCCCTCTTCGGAGAGATGTCAAGCTTGGGACCCTCGAAGGAATGATGTTGGTGAAATGTTTGGCCAAACTCAAATGGATTGATTGGATCAATGTCATTTGGATTATCAACATATTCGGGATCGAGAAAAGTATTGAACAAAACAAGTTGTCTTGTTGACCATGACTTGTGTTCAAAGACATCGTGGACAAAGGGATTATGACATGTTCTAAAGGGAATGCGAACTTGTATCTAGTTATACTATTTGGGTAGGTATGACGGTTTGCTAGAACCTAATCATATCTTATGGTTTCATGTTTGAACCCATTGCCAACTTAGTGTAATCCTAGAGGGTCAAACACAATAGAACGAATCTAAAAGGACTTAAATGGAATTTTGGGTCGAAGGACCTTTGAGGGATTTTAGGAATTTAGAGGAGAAAACGGGAATATGGAAAAACTGGAGGGTTCGCCCGGACCTCTCAAAGGACCCGGCCGGGCCTACCTCTATACCCGGTCGGGCTCCCTTGTGTACCCGGTCGGGCAGAAGGGTTTTCGGGCCAGAACTTTCCTATTCCGATTTCTTGCGGGTTTGACCACTTGTTACCTATTTGCAATAGGTTAAATAAGTATAAAACTCCCCTCTAGTTGCCCAAAAATCAGCCCTATGTATTATGTCAACTTTGTAAGAGCCTCCAAGGGTTTGAGAGGATGAATTTCTTGTTCTAAGACATCCCTAGATTGAAGAACAAGAATATCACATACATAATAATTCCATATAGTTCTATACATCATGAAAGCGTGTTTCATGATTTGGTCTAGCAACCAAGATCAAGTATTCTTGATATTCGTTCGTGGTGTGGATACCGCTAGAGGGTGAAACTTATCATCTTCATAGTTCGTGATTCTTGCTCTGTTCGTGATCAAGATTTCAAGCCTTCATCGAATTCAAGGTTGCAAAATCAAAGGCTTCAAGGGTTAGTATTCTAGTATTCATTATGTTGTATTTGACTTAATCATATGAATGGATCTATGGGCTTCATTAAATTTTAAATGCTTAATTCCGCTACGCATGTTACTACGAAACCCAACACTAGCGAGGTGCATTGATTCTATCAGTGTATGAGCAAGATGAATGAATGAGAGTTTCCTATACGTTTAACGTGGTTTGACTTAATTAGGCTATCAAAACAGTTTTGAGCCTAAGGCACAAGATGAGATTAAAGCATGTTTGACATTGGATGTCTAAAACAATCTCATAAAAGATCTGAGAGTCATATATGATATGATTGACACGAGTTGTCTACCTAAATAACGTGGTTTTGAGCAGTAGTGCCCTAGCCGACTCAAAATTGGGTGAAATATGGATCTTAGCCCACATAAATTATATTATACAATTGTTGTATATGAAGGTTATATGATTTAGTAGGAGTATTTATAAAATGCAATAATTATCTCTTAAATGATTGGTATGAAATATAGGTGTATATTTATTTGCATATTTGTGTAGAATATTATCCTATACTTTAATTAAATTTGTTACTGCGATCTGTTCTTAAAAGGACAAAGTTAATAGGAGAATGAAATTAATTTCCTCGATTGGGCCATGAGCTTAAGAATTGTTATAAAGCAAGAACGAAAATTAGACATTGTTAATAATCTTAAATAACCTAAATTGCAATATTAATTTGATTAATATGTTCCGTAGGATCATCAAAATTTAATTTGATTAACTTGTTGATGATTTTAGATTCATGAATAAATAGTTTATTCTTAGTTTTGATAATCATGATGATTCGATCACCATGAACACCAAATCCTAATTGAATCAAGGAAAGCAATTTTAAGGTAAATTTTGGGAATTTAAAATCTACCGCTTATATGATAAATATTTTGAATTGAATTTAATTGTCAGATGGCTGGTTTTAGAAACCGTGTTTCCTGAAATTAAATATCAGTTTCAAAATTAATCTGGGATTTAATCTAGTTTCAGATGGCTGGTTTTCGAAACCGTGTTTCCTGAAAAGTGATGTCAATTCAGAAATCAAAATCCTGAATTGTTCTTGATTGCTGAAATCAGTTAAATTGATGAGACATGGAATTTAGAAACAAGACTACAGATCCATACGGAAATGTGGATGCCTTTTGGTTTCGGTCGTATGGACTGTTCTCTAAGTTTCTGAATGATGTACGGAATTGTGGATGCCTTTTGGCTTAGTTTCGGCCGTACAGTTTGTGCTCTCAATATCTGAACTATCATGCGGAAAGATGTTGATCTAAGTCGAAAATTTGATTTTTGACTTCATGAATTTCTAAGAGGAAAGAGGATTAAAAGATAAAGGTAAGACAAATGTTGTCAAACCTAAAGGAAATAATTGTGGTCAAAATTATAACTCTAAATAATGAATGGTAGTGAGACTACCACTTCGGACATTTATGTTATAAGATTAATCTTTCTACTTTTAATTATTGGGTATTGGATACCGGATTTGATCTCACATTTGTATAAATGTGCAACAATTAATAAATAGAAAGACTATTTATGGGAGGTAAAGTTAATCTACGAATGGTAATGATGCAAGAGTTGCAACATTTTTCGTAGAACACTTATGAAGTGACTTTACTTATTAAGTAGAAAATATTATTTTGTTACAAGATAATGAAGGATGTTTATTTCTTATTGAGAATAAGAAAAATGCTTTATTTATTATGATTTACTTTATTGTATTGTTAAATCATATAAATAAATCTAATATCCTAAATCTTGAAGAACAAAATAATATATAAGGATATAACATAAATAATTAAATTCTTAAGGCATTATTGTTTTGATCAAATAAATGAGAGATGCATATCTAAAATTCCATGGGACGGAGTTTTAAAATCATACGATTTTGAATCATATGATATATGCAAATCTTATTTACTTGGACCAAGACATCTTTTACTAGGAGTAGTAAAAGGGCTTGTAACTTATTAGACCTAATACATGTTGATGTATATGATGCATTAAGTGGCAATACTAAAACAGGATTTTGGTACTACTTGGTAAAACTATTCAAAGAATCCGATTTTATCGAGATGATGAATAATTAAACCAAGAATTTGACAATCATCTTTGAGGTTGTGAAATTATTTCACAAGTAACTCCACCAAGAACACCATTTTGAATGATGTGTCTAAATGGAGGAATTGAACCTTATTGGATATGGTTAATTAGATGATAAAAGTCAAAATGATCTTCCATTATTTACTTTGGGGTTATACATTGGAAACCGCTATAATTACACTAATTAGAGTTCCATCAAAATAGGTTCAAATGTACCATGTGATATGGAATGAAAGAAAACTCGGTTTGTCTTTTATGAAGATTTATGAAAGTGAGACTTTTGCGAAAAGACTTGTTTGGAACAAGCTCACACTTAAATCTAATAAATGTATTTTCATGGGATATCCTAAAGAAACTTGAAGATATTATTTTATTTCTAAGAAACAAATTGTTTGTTGGCGATGGTACTTTTCTAGATAAACTGTTTATCTCTAAAAGAACCAGTGGGAGTAAAATATATCTCGAATGGTTCGAGACCTAGAAAATAACAAAGAACCTTTGATGGAAGTTGAACAAACTTTCACAAGGAGTTGTGAAAATTCGTTCAAGTTACACAAGTTACTTGCATATATGATAGGATACGATCTATAACAAGAAATATTGGATTTCTCGTAATAGAAAGTATTGAGGTAGAGTTCATTGAGAATGACATATTTACCACCTATCAAAATGCAATATCCGCTCCATATTAGATTAATGGCTTGGAGTCATAAAATCTAAAAGGCAATCCATATATAATAATCAAGTTTGGAACTTGATCATTCTAACCTAAGGTGTGAAAACCAAATGATGGAATTGAGTTTTATTGGAGAAAACTAACATGGGTAGCAAGGAACATACTCGTTAAGCAAGACTAAAAGTGAAAAGGTTGACTCATATTTCGACTATGATGAAACATTCTCACTCGTAGTCATGCTTTAAGATATTAGAATTCTCATTGTCATGTCTTCATATTTGGAATATGAAAATTGACAAATGGATGTCAAAACAGCGTTCCTTAATAGGAACTAACTTAAGGATGTATTGAATACAACCTAAAGGTTTTGATAGTCTAAAAATTCTAATAAAGTATGTAAGTTGCGGAAATCCATGAGATGGATTGAAGCAAGCTTCTTGGAGTTGAAACAATCATTTTGATGAAGTGTTCAAATCGTTTGAAATTCATCAAAGATGAGACTTGTGTTTACTAGAAAATTAGTGCGAGCATAGTCTTATTCCTAGTCTTGTATATGTGGTTGACATATAGTTCATTGGAAAGAGTTTCTTAATGAAAGACTTAAAAAGAAGCCACTTACATCCTTGGAATTAATATCTATTGATATAAATCTAGGAAGTTGATTGGTTTGTGTCAAAGTACTTATAAAGACAAAGTACTAAATTGTTCAGTATGCAAGACTATTGGAGAAGAACTTGCAAGGTTGTCTAATGACAGTGTTCTTGGCAAGACTTAGTCTTAGTGGAAGACTAATGAGCAAGAATACATGATTAGGATTCCATATGCTTCGGAAATTGGATCTATCATGTATGTCATATTATGTACTTAGGCAGGATAACTCGTATACTTGGAGTATGATGAGAACAAACTAATCATATCCTAGTGAAAGTCACTAGATAGTGGTCAAGAATATCCTTATATACTTGAGAAGAACTAAGGATGCATTCTTGATGGTTGTTGGCATGGGAGATGATCTAGTAAATGGTTACATATATGCATGCTTCCACATCGATAAGGATAATTAAAGATCGCAGTATGGACATATGTTTAAAGTAAGTGCTATTAGTTGGAATAGTTCCAATCAAATACACTATAAACAATTCTACGAATAAAATTGAGATTTAGTTACAAGAGTTGTAACTAAGGAAGTTGTTTGAATATAGATGTTATTAGTAAAACTAGAAATAGTTTCTAGTACTACTAATCCTATGGACCTTTATTGTGAAATAATGGTTATTGCGCAAGTTAAGGTACCAAAGGCTCATCCATGATCCAAACACACACTCAGACGTTTCCATATCTACGAGAAATCGTTGATATGGGAGATGTCAAAATATGCAAAATACCTTATGATGATAACAAGGATAATCTTCCTACATAAGATTCTCCACATGCTGTTATGATGGTCATAAGCTAAGCTCAATGGTATTGGATATGTGTTGATTGGGCCTAGTGCAAGTGGGAGATTGTTGGAGATTATACCCTAGGCCCTTGAGAAAGGCCTAGTGTTATATTATATTATCATTTGTTATGGAGATAAAAACCCTTGATTATTATATGTTTTACATGTTTATTATAATAATCCCCGTCCCTAGTACTTACGAAAAACTAGTATAAGTTTAATTAATGATCATGTGTATGTGATACAAATTAAACTTATGGGTACTTGTTGGTGAACAAGTACTGGACATGACCCACCAATGAGATTTATGTCATGGTCAAATGTCATAATTAAATCTCATATAGTTATATCATTTGATATCATTAGACCTGCGATTATCATGGTCTTCCACATGATGACAGTGTGTTTGACTTAGTCAACCGCTACCCTTAACCAGGTAGTCATAAAGGCTATGATTGGCATAATCGGATTCTTGTAGGGAAGAATGATAAGTCAAGATGGAATTTGTCCCTCCTCAAGAGAGATATCTGCTTAGGCCACTCGTAGAGTGAGATTGATGAAATGCGTGGCCACGCTCAAATGAATTTATGTGATCAATATAATTTGCTCATAATCAATCTGCTCGGGATCGAGAAAGCATTGAACGAGATAAGTTGACGTCGACCATGACTTATGTTCAATATGATATTGTTAGTACCCAACCTGAAAATGAGTTTATTAGGACTTTCCCAAAAATACAAGGACTTTATAGGAATTAGAAACCTTGCAAAGACTTGTCCCGGATTCCCAAAATATCTCATTTATGGCAAAATCTATCAAATTAGGTAGCAAATAGTTTCCTTAAAACCATGCAGAAACCCTAGCTTAAGAATCAAGTCAGCCTGCAGACTTGGCCACGCGGCCAACCTTGCTCCGCGTTGATCTTGGCCACGCGGCCACTATTGTCACCGGCTTCAACCATGGCCAGGCGGCCAACCTTGCGCTGGATGATCTGGACCATCAGATCCTCCCATCAGTTTACTATATAAACCAATCCCATGCTATTGGTTTAAGGGTCCGATTTTGGGAGCTCTAAGTACGAATTTTGGAGTTCTTAAATAATATTTTGCTCTCTAATTAACATTCAAACACTCAAGAAGATCCAAGGTTTATTTCTTGCCAACATAGGTAAGTTTTCTAACTTTTTCTTCGTGTTCTTGCATTATTCTTAATGAAGATCTTTTATATTCATGTTCGTACATGTTTATTCATGGTTTCTTCATATGCTTTGCATGTTTATTCATATGTTCATAATATGTTCTTCGCATGTTCTTCGTGTTCATAGATTAAGACCTTATTTATGCTATATTTAGGGTTGTGATCTTCATAATTACATGTTATTTCATAGCCGATGATGATCGAGGGTTCATCAACCCGAGGATGATCTAGGAACTACTTCTAAACCCTAATCTTTAGGTAATTCCCCTTCATTATGCATGATCCCGATTCTTCTGCCTATTCTAATTCTCTGTGAACTACGCTGACCTGAGCTTCTCACATTGAGAGGAACGTAGGCAATCTTCGGATCCGGTCCAAATCACTAACACACTACTAACACATTCATCATGATAGAAAGACCGATCAATTCGGACAATAGGAGTGATAACGTCCAATATTCTTCTCTTCTTGTAATTTGACCCCCAAACCCATTAAACATGCTTTTTTCAATGTTTTGGCTTTAATTAAAACGGCGTGGCGACTCTCATACTTTTAATGTCGTTAAGAATATTCCCTTTGTAAATAAAAATAATCACAAGATACTTCCCATGCGTCGCTTCATCGGAAAGGGGTATTCACAGTGGCGACTCTGCTGGGGACTGCTTTGAAACTTTTTCAAACTTAGTGGGTCTAACTTTCGTTCACATCATGATGTTTGCCATGTTCTCACATGCACCTTACACTTTGCCATGTTCTCACATGCACCCTACACACACCTGCCATGTTTACACATGCACCCTACACACACTTGCCATGTTTACACATGCACACACTTGCCATATTTACACATGCACAGACTTGCCATGTT
Organism: Campanula takesimana; assembly: GCA_026119855.1. Lineage (NCBI taxonomy): Eukaryota > Viridiplantae > Streptophyta > Magnoliopsida > Asterales > Campanulaceae > Campanula > Campanula takesimana. The sequence continues at coordinate 57,139 of JAOWBW010001833.1, forward strand.
TATACATGCACCTCACATACTTGCCATGCTTACACATGCACCCATGCACCCCGCAATGTTAATACTTGTACTTTGTTGATACTTGTACTTTGTATATACCTTGTATCCTTGTACATTTGTTATTTTCGCCTTAGTATTAGGGTCAAACAAAACTCTGCTATGCTCCCTTGTACATTATTCTCTCCCCCTCTCTCTCTCTCTCTCTCATGCATTGCATTTGCATCATCCTAACATTAAAAACTTCTCTCTTTTCTCTTTAAAAAGAATTAGTTTCTGGCCACACACTACCACTAGTCCGTGTCAGCACTGCACAGGTCCCCATTACCCGGAGTATTCGATGTGCAGGAATTTGTGTGCTACTGCCGCACTCTTTTCGAGTCACTCGTCTATTCCACTCACCGTATACGGTGGGAACCTTTTACCTAACCCGTGTCAACCCACACTAGTATAGGTATCACACCTAGGTTTTGACCGGTTGGTTTGGCTAGCTTTTTCTTAATAGTCAATTAACGTGCTGTCTATGTCGAGTCATCCCCAAGTCAATGATGAATCGAGATCTTTGAGAGAAAGTGCACAAAAAAGTGATTTCCCTACAAGGGACGTGCCATGGTGAGATGAGTGTCTATTGTCAAGATCTCCGCTCATCATTAACTTGCGTAGGATGTAACATAGACGTCACGTTAAATGCCTTTAAGGAAGGGTTAGTCGTAGGATCCGATGGTTGGTGGAAGCCGCTTGCCCTATAGGACCCTCGCCCAAATTGTCCGTTTGGGGGTGTGCAATGCAGGTGAAAAACGAGGGGTCTATAGACGTAATGATGGCCTCCACTGATCGTAGTCTTCTAACTAGTTGCGAAAAAGGGGTACCCCTTCCAACCAATTAGGATGTAAATAATGTATGTTTTTATAAATTAAAATATACTTTGCATGAGCCTTCCCCCTCTCCTAAAGCTCCATTGCCCTTCAACCTTTCAGCAAAGCGAGTTTGGATCCGTTCGGGTGGTCGACTACAACGTGAAGCTTCTACTCCGTCCACGTTCTCAGTCTCGTCATCAGCAATGTCAACTCCCGCTTCAGCTTCAGCCTCTGCTCCTCCTGCCAGTGCCACCGAGCTCAACACCGAGGCTACTGTCAATGGTATTCCCCCAAGCCTCCAGAACTTCCTCGCCGGTCTCGAAGCCAAGATCAGGAATCTCGAGGAAAGCAACAAGATGTTGGAAGATCGGAACCAACAGTTGAAGGGTCACATTCAACAAAAGGGGACTAAACTGGTGCCCGATGGAGAGAATTTCATTTATGTCGAGGATGAAGAGGTCAATACCAACTGTCCCCCCAACACCAACGCTACTGCCTTCCCATTCCCAAGCTACCGCAATGTTCCACCTCCTTCTCTCTACCCCCAACAAGGTTTCACTACCATGAGCAAGAACAAGGCTGTCTATGAACCTTCCCCTGAAATGCTTGGTGGCTACCTCTCCGCTAACAAACTACCCGCACCCTCGTTGCCTCTGAGTATTGGGATGGCCGCTGCTACTGCTTCCACTACTCCTCCCGTCATTCTGTCAGAAACTATCCCCGACATCTCCAATCACCCTGTGGTTATGGCCATGCAAGAGCAAATGCGAAAGTTGATCGAGACCGTGGATAAGCAAAGTGCACCGACTACCAAGACAATCAACCCTAGCCAAGTAGGGGCTCTCCCCAAGGATTTGAAGATGCCTAAGGTGGCAATGTTTCATGGTGACTCGTGTCCTAAGACTCATTTGGATAGTTATGTGTTGGCCATGAGGGCTCGTGACTGCACCAACGAACAAATGGCTCGCGTATTTCATAGCACTTTGGATGGTATAGCTCTGCGTTGGTTCTTGGGGCTAGAACCAAGCGAGAGGCAAACGTGGGATCAAATCAGTGCCATTTTCTGTGAGAAGTATCAAGCTAACTTGGATTGGCATGTGAATCGAACCGACCTTGAGAACACTATGCAAAATCCCGGCGAGGCTATTTATGATTTTTACAAGAGGTGGAACCATCGGTTGTGCGAGGTCCAATACCCACCAAAAGCGAAGGAACAGAAACAGATCTTCTACAAGTGCTTGCTACCGGAGATGAAAGCAGCTATAGGTAATGGTTACTTCCCTGATTTGCGGGAAATGGTTGACGCCGGAGTAAGGTACGAAGCAGGGTTCACTGGGATTGTGCCACCAAAGGAAAGTCCAAAGACCAACAACAACAACTCCTTCCGCTACAAGGCTCCTACTGCGCCTGCGCCTCCTAGGGGGGGAAAGGAGGCCGTCGGCCAAGTGAATATGGTCCAGAAAGAGGTCCCGTTAGATGTTCAAGCCGTAACAAGGAATGGGGATCCGCCGCAAAGAGAGAGGGAACACTTTGACGATTTTGGAATGCCCATGGGGAAAGTCTTTGACGTGTTAGTCAAGAGAGGTCTTATCAAGCCTTTAGAGAATTACCAACCCGCCTACCCAAGAACCGATTTGGACGCCTCCAAGTTCTGCAAGTATCACAAGCACATCGGGCACACAACGGATGGTTGTATTCAATTGAAGCGCGTAGTACAAGGGTTGATCAATGACAAGAAGATTGAGAAGCCGAAGGGTCCTAATGTGGTGAATAACCCTCTTCCTAACAATGGGGGTGGGGTGAATATGGTGCAAACATGCGAGATTAGTATCCTAGAGCTCATGGATGCCCTTGACAAGATAGGGCTCACGATGGTGGATATCTTCATGGCATTGGTAATGCTAGAAATGCTTGAACCATTAGAAGGACACCTTCCCCGCCTTGGTTACGATTTGTCGAAGTTTTGCCACTACCACAAGTGCACCGGTCATACTACCGAAGAATGATTTGAACTCAAGAAGGCCGTGCAAGAGCTCATCCACAAGGGAGTCATCGAAGACCCTAGAGATTATGTAGCTAGCAATGTACTTATGGTAGAACTTAGGGAGATCACTGATCCGGCCGAGCCTGTTGTGGCGGACTGTGATGAGATGGGTTGTATTTCAATGACTAATAATAAAGAATCTTCTTGCTACTTGTTGTCCTTAGAAGAACTAGTGAGTGAAGTCGAATCCCTAGAGGAAGAGAGTCCCAAACCCTCTCAACCTCTTTCTTGGGCCGAAATCTTCGAGGAGGCCGAAAAGACCGAAGTTTTGCCCCCTTGTCATGACTCGCCATTGTCTTTGGAGGAGCTACGTGCAGAAGTTTGTCTACTTACAAGATCCGGTCAAGTGTACCAATCCGACCCGAGGGGTGCAAAGAAAGTCTTTGGGAAGGAACCCGAGCAAGCCGACCTAGACAAAGAAGACCCTATCCTCACTCAACTCAAACAAACCCAAGCCCATATTTCACTATGGTCCCTACTCACCTCCTCCCTAGCCCATCGCCTCATGCTCGAACAAAACCTCGCCGCCACCATGGTACCATCCACTATTACCGCGGAGGACGTCACCCACATGATTGGTAATATCCACTATGGAAACATCATCACTTTCTCGGAACTAGACAAGCCAGTGTTCGGAGTTGATCATAATGAGCCTTTATACATCACTGTCGAAGTAAATGGCAAGAAGATTCCCCGTGTATTCATTGACAATGGTTCTGCTATTAATATCCTGCCTTCAAGGATGATGGATGTGGTTGGCGTTCATGGTGTTGATTTACGCCCATCCAAGCAAACCATCAAAGCTTATGACTCTACATGCCGCGCCGTGATAGGCGAAGTCACCTTGCCCATTACCATCGGAACAAAGATCCTGCCGACCGATTTCCACGTCATTGACATCCCCGCAACCTTCTCACTCCTCCTCGGTTGGCCATGGTTACATCAGTCGGGCGCGGTCCCATCTTCCCTGCACCAGTGTGTGAAGTTTCAATCCGGTAATGAAGTGACCATCATCTACAGTGATCTCGTAACTGCCCAAGGGACGGGCACCAAGGGCATTCCTGTCTTACAGATTCAGCATGGGGAAGAGAGCCGACTCTTCAACGGTTTTGAAATAGTGGCTCAAGCACAGGTCTGCACCATCGACCTCACCAAAACAACGGATAAAGTGGCACCTGTTGTCAAGATACTGCGTAATATGGGCTTCATACCGGGGCTGGGGCTAGGTAAGAACTTGCAAGGCCCCACAGAATTGGTTGAAGAGGTTAATCATCGAGGGTTGTTCGGTCTAGGATACACCCTTACTCTTGAAGACAAAATGGAGCAACAAAAGATTGAATTGCTTAAAAAGATGAAGCTTCCCTACAAAAAGCCTGAAATGCGGCCATACCGCCTGTCCCTGAATAGCTACTTTGTCAGGGAAGGCGAGGAGTTTTCGTGTTTTGAGTTCGCAGAGCCATGGATTGACCATACCGGAAAGTTGCAGAAAGGGTTCGAGATTTTCAGAGATGTGGAATTCGATCGGTCCAACATGAAGCTGACTTACATGGAATATGACAAAGCCACGGGCAGAGTTAGAACCATCAGGCATGAGTACTCCACCAAGGTTGCAGATGACTTGGCAGATCAACTTGAAGCCGCAACCCTTGACAAGCCAGCAATAGAAGCCGCAGAAACTCCAAGTTTGACTGAGACGTGGGACGGCCAATATCTGTTTCAACATATGGGTAATCTGGGGCTGCACGAAGACATGGTTGCCGTCATTGAAGATGATTCTGAAGATGAGGTGGACCCAAGGACATTGGTGGTGCCCATGGAGGACAAGCTCAAGAATTGGTGCATCATTGGGGGACCTATAGCTACTCCGGAATTTATGATGGGAACACTGGGGCTTACTCCTTCTCCTGTCGCCGCTCCTGCAGCATCTCCTGTCACTCACCCAAAATCCCCGTCCCCAGAGTCTAGTGTTTTACATTTTGAATTTGAGTCTTCCTCTAAGTCTGACGACCTTACGTCTGAAGACCATGATCTTGTTGCAAACGCTATTTTCCCTTTTGCCATGAATGAAACCCTCGACCTTTCCGAGTATCCCTCCATAGTCACTCTTTTAACTGATAAATTGGCTAATAATCAAACTAATGTTATACACTTAGTTAATAACGATTCATTAGAAGAGGCAGACACAGACACATTAAATGATGAATACATTAAAGAGATCTCAGAACAGGTTATTAATCAAAAGGAATCTCGAGCCCAAGCTGCCGATGAGGTGTTAACATGCGTGAATTTGGGAACTGAAGCCGAGTCTAAGGAAACGCAGATTGGGAGTTTCTTCAGCGGAGCCGAAAGGGAAGCACTGATTGAGCTACTCAAAGAATATGTGGATGTGTTTGCATGGTCTTATAAGGACATGCCGGGGCTCGACAACTCGATCGTAGAGCACAGAATCCCGACAGCACCAGACGCTAAGCCAGTCAAGCAGAAGCTGCGCCGCATTAAGCCGGAATGGTCTTTGCAAGTGAAGGAAGAGATTGAGAAGCTACTCTATGTGGGTTTCATCAGGGTGATCGAATATCCAACTTGGTTATCAAATCTGGTGACTGTTAAGAAATCCAACGGTAAAGTCAGAGTATGTATGGATTTTCGGGATCTCAACAAAGCTACACCAAAGGATGACTTCCCCTTGCCAAATATCGACATGTTGGTGGATGCGACCGCCCACTATGAGGTCAAGTCGTTTGTGGATGGGTTTGCCGGCTATAACCAAATCAAGATGGCCGAGGAGGACCAAGAAAAAACAGCTTTCACCACCCCATGGGGGACTTTTTGCTATACTGTCATGCCATTTGGGCTGAGGAATGCCGGGGCTACCTACCAACGGGCAGTTACGACTTTATTCCACGATATGATCCACAAGGAGATTGAGGTGTACGTGGATGACATGATTATTCATTCAAAAGGGTCTGGGGGCCAACACTTGATAGATCTCAGAAAATTCTTCAACAGGTTGAGAGAACACGCCATGCGTTTGAACCCGGCGAAATGCACCTTTGGAGTTCGTAGAGGGAAAGTATTAGGTTACATGGTCACCGAGAATGGGATCGAAGCCGACCCAAGGAAGATTCAAGCCATCCTGGAGATGAAGCCACCCCGTACCGAGACGGAGATAAAAGGATTCATGGGACGCCTGCAATACATCAGTCGGTTTATCAATCAGCTGACCACCATCTGCGAACCAATTTTCAAGTTAATGAAGAAAACAGCCAGTGTGGAGTGGGATCATGACTGCCAGATAGCCTTCGAAAGGATCAAAAAATATTTGGTGAATACCCCAATCCTGCGCCCGCCGCATAAGGAGAAGCCGTTGCTACTATACTTAACTGTGACAGACACCGCCGTCGGAGCCATGTTAGCGCAAGAAGCCAAAGATTCCCGGATTGAGAATGCAGTGTACTTTGTCAGTCGAAAGTTACAAGGTAGCGAGCTCAATTACTCCGCGCTCGAGAAGACCTGTGTAGGCCTAGTATGGGTGGTGACGAAGCTTAAGCACTACATGGTATCCCATCCGATCTTACTAATCTCGAAAATGGATCCTATCAAGTACCTGTTTGATAAACCCTCCTTGTCTATGAGACTCGCTAAATGGTCAGTGTTCTTAGGAGAGTTCGACATTACTTATGTACCGAGGAAAGCAATCAAGGGGAGGGCAATGGCCGATCAGCTCGCAGACTCTCCAAGCACCGAGACAAGAGGATCCGACCCCGAGTTCCCGGACGACGACATTTTCACAATTGAGGTCGCAGAAAGGTGGCAATTATTCTTTGACGGAGCTGCAAACAAACGAGGGAATGGAGTCGGACTCCTACTTATTGATCCCAAAGATGAGCACACTCCCATAGCCATCAAGCTGAACTTTTCAGCAACCAACAACGCCGCCGAGTATGAGGCGTGTATAGCCGGATTGGAGGCCGCCCTAGAACGCAACGTGAAAGAGTTAGAAGTGTATGGAGACTCTGCTTTGATTATTAACCAAACGGCGAAGAAATGGAAAACTATTGATCCTTGCCTGCAGCGGTACCAAGGTTACATGGATGAGTTGATAGCGCAGTTCAAAGAGGTTACCTTCCACTTCCTGTCGCGAGACAGAAATAGGTTCGCGGATGCTCTAGCTACATTGGCCTCCTTAGTTGAAATTCCAGAAGGAAGGTCCGTGAAACCATTCAGGGTTGGACGAAGAGAGAACCCCGCCTATTGCTGTGAAATCCAGATAAATGCCGAGGTAAACGGAGATCAATGGTACGCCCAAATCTACAAATTCCTTAAACACGGAGAGATGTCCTTTGACGGAGATGTGAAGGCTAAGAGTCTGCAAGCACTCAAAAGGTTGGCGGGGCAGTTTGTGCTGTTAGACGATACTTTGTACAAGAGGCATTACGATGGTTTGTTGCTCTTATGTGTCGACAACAAGAAAGCTGAAGCAATAATGGAAGAAGTACACAACGGGTTGTGCGGACCCCACATGAATGCAAGGATGCTTAGACAGAAGATCACTCGGCTGGGCTATTATTGGATTACTATGGAGACAGACTGTATTCAATGGGTTCGACGGTGTCACAAGTGCAAAGTATGCTCCAACCTCAACCACATCCCCCCACACGAATTGTATAGTTCCACCACGCCTTGGCCATTCGCCACGTGGGGTATAGACATTATTGGGAAGATCTCGCCGGCCGGTAGTAATGGTCATGAATTCGTCCTCGTCGCGGTCGACTACTTCACAAAGTAGGTCGAAGCTCAGTCTTACAAGGTGCTGAATTCCAAGAAGGTAGCGCAGTTCATCAAAGAAAACATTATGTGTTGGTATGGGGTTCCTAACCTCATTATATCAGATAATGGCAGTCATTTCGAAGCCGAGTGTGCTTGCTTGCTTGTAGAATTCAAGATCGAACGAAAGAAATCTTCCCCATACTACCAACAGACTAACGGCGCGGTCGAGGCGGCCAACAAGACGATAGAGCAGATAATTCGCAAGATGGCTTCGCAAGGGCGGGATTGGCCCGAGAAGTTACCATTAGCACTTTGGGGGTACAGAACGTCAGTCCGCACCGCTACTGGAGAGACCCCTTACGCTTTGACATACGGCATGGAGGCAGTGCTCCCTATTGAGTTGGAGGTGCCATCTTTGAGGATCTTGCTCGAGAACCAAGTAAATGAGGTAGAATGGCTTCGTAGTCGCTATGATCAGTTGGCAACGCTCGACGAACGTAGATTGAAGGCCATGGAACGCATCCGGGCCTATCGAAGGAGAACGACAAAAGCCTTCAATAAAAAGGTCAAGCCTGTTGACATAAAAGAAGGAGACTTGGTGCTCAAAGCACGCTTGCCCAACAAATTCAACCCCCTCGGGAAATGGGCCCCCACTTGGGTAGGGCCGTTTGTAGTACAGAAGATCTTCTCCGGAGGAGCGGTCAGAATGGCAGATTTGGATGGCAACCCGTTCAAGGAACCAGTCAACCTCAGCAAGCTCAGACGCTACTATGACTAGACTCCCGCTCTTAAAATAAAAAAAATAAAAAAAATGTTTACTACGCAAAAAGAAGCCCGATAGACTGAAAACCCGCAAAGGGCGGTCTATGCAAAATAAGGGTGCGTACAAAGCTCGCTAGATCGAAAACCCGCAAGGGCGGTCTAGGCAAAAGTTAGAGCATTCCCCCTTCTATCTTCCCTTTCTTTAAAATCATTCTAGTCTGACTGGAGTGAACTACGGTGACCTGAGCCCCTTAGTCCTATTTGTAAAAGGGGAACGTAGGCAGCCTTTCAAAAGGTGCGGTCTAAAAAACAAATGAACATCCAAATCCTGTTAAGCAATAAAGATAGAAGTTGTGTTTTCTGAAAGCAAAAACTTTTATTTCCATAGTCATTGCATGTTAACACTTATTTGATGAGTCTAAGCTTGACATACTTTTTGAATAAATAACCTATTCTGAGATTGAAACTAAAACAAAAGTAAACTAAATGAAAACAATGTGTTTGCAACGACTATGGAAGGATCCTCGGAACTACTCTTTAGTGCCACTCGTGCCTTCGGTCCCTTTTTTCTTGCTTTGACCACGGCGAACCTTCTTCTTGTTAGGGTTCTCACAAAACCTCCTCTCAAATTCGCTAACCCCTTTTGCTTTGACACTAGGAGTCTCTCCATCCTTTCTTTTCCTTGAAGTCCCCGCTCCATCTCCATTAGCCATGCTCTGACTCCTCTTCCTCTCATAAGCCATCGCCTCCTTCATCCTCAACGAACAACTAGGAGCACAGGATGCCAAAATAGTGCCCCTTAGGGTCTCTAGAGTCTGCTCCGTTTGCCCAAGTCTCTCCATAAACCAATCCAGATACTCTCGTGATAGGTAGGTGTTGTTGGAGCGTGTGATGAGAGTCCTATGGCCAAAACCGGCCTCGCCCCACATTTGAGAAAGGAGAACCGAAGCGCTATCATCCAAATGAAGTATGCCGAAAGGAAAACGGGTCCTTTCCTCGTCCCAACCCTCGGGGATGGTTTGCACTAGGCCGTATTGACGAAGTACTCTAGTAGGGTAGTAGAAAGTGGTCCCAGAAAATGACGGAAGTTTAATCATGTGCAGTCCGACTTGTTTCTCCCTTACAGAATTAATGTGCCAATGGGGCACCAGCCACTTGATATCATCAGTCACCATCTCCGCCAAGTACCTCCCCCAACCCTTGAGAGTCATGCCCTCTAACCTCTCCTCCATACCTCTAATACGGTGCATCCATGGGGTTACCGCCGAAGAAACCGCTGGCTTGTTCACTCGGAGCCTTTCCTGCAACCACATGGTCAAAAGTCTATCACTGCCGCACGGCATCCCGCCATAAACCGCAAGATGAGGAATCCCACAAATGAGCTCCCCAAGGATGGCCGGTACAATGTCATGTCCCGAACGAGCCGCATTCACCGTGGTCAAAGATCCCTCACTAGCACATCCGACTTCGGAAGGGAAAAGAATAGAAGCAAATAAACACAAGGCAAGATGGTCCAAAGAACGGTCCGAGGTCACATCCGCATGCATAAAGTGCCTTGGCATCCAAGAAAGGTCGACATAGCCACCTCTAGCATACTTACCAAGGTCATCTGCAGGCACACCAAAGGCTATCAATTTGTCGTGCAAAGAAATAAAATCAAAGGGCAATGCAAGTGTACCCTTCCCTTCACAACCGCAAAGCGCCTTGATGTCTTCATAAGTGGGTACCATCTCATTAAAAGAAAAGTTGAAAATGTGAAGAGTGTCATTCCAAAACTTCCTGCAAGCTTGCAAGAGGTTAGTGTTGGAGTTCATGTGCAAGAATGACCAAAGACATTTGATCCCATAGCGCTTCTCAAATTTCCTACGACAAGGACCGGAGATCTTGGCAACCCACTTCTCCAAAGATGTTATGAAAGCTCCTTTTTCAAGTCTAGAAAGCCTTGCATTGTGATCCATGACAAAAGGAGAGCAAGTTGATGATTGGAACTCAAAATTGATCAAAAGTGCTGCTGGTACGAAGTTGAATAGGACACAAACTCCCATTAAATACTACACAACTCCCGATTCTTGCCAGGAAAAGGAAAACCGGAGGCGGCGCAGGATTTGGCCACGCGGCCACATATGCCCTTGGCCCCGCGGCCGATATTGTCCTTGGCCAGGCGGCCAATTTCGTCCTAGGCCACGCGGCCAACATTGCTCCAGATCTTGCCATGGCCAGGCGGCCAACTTTGCTCCGCGCCTTGCCATGGCCAGGCGGCCAACATCGCTCCATGCAGAAATCTGGTTTGTTTCCTTCCACTCCGTGATGGATCCATGCAACTACGTACTAGCCCCCTTTCCGCGGCTCATGCATTGTATAAAATTAGGAACATTTGTAAATTAACTAGTTTGCACAAGTAGGCTCCCACAATAATTTGCATTTTAGAAACATGATATACATACATGCATTTTATACATTGGTTCTATACATACATATCCCTCTGCTCTCTGCTAGCTAACAGTGTAGGAAATAAAGACGGACCCCGCCTAATCAGAATCTTCCTCCGTGGTGTCTCCACGCCGCGCTAAAGCCCGAGAGCTACCGGCACCCGAACTCCATCCCCGGACCGCTCGACCACCAATGTGAGAAGAGCCCGCGCCGTTCGGAGACCGCTCGCGACGCTGGGGTGATGCAACGTCGTCCCTCTGACAAGTACACGAATGGTACGCCTCCCTCAGTAAGCGCATCAACACGTTCTCCCGCCGAGCTGAACGGATATATGCCTCCCGAGTCACCTGAAAGGAAAGCCAAGGCAAATGATTACAATGCAGAAAGAAATAGGTGTGTGCAAACATGACTAAAATAAAGCACAAAGCCGTACCCCAGCATCGGGCGGAGGAGTGAATGTCTCCTCAACGAGATCTGCGTCAGTCGACTCCAAGTTAAGCTCCACCTCCCGACCGCCCCTCATCACTCTCACGCTACTCGAGCGAAGGGGCATGTCAACCAAAGGCCGACCCCGACCAACGTACCGGGCCGAGCTCGATCCCTCTCCCAATAGCATCCGAGCCCGAACCTGAGGGCTGATCAGCCGTGTCCGCACGTAACCGGCATAGTCGTCACTCCCTCTGTAATGCTCTGCCGGAGTGGGAGCCAAGAAAGTCGCCAACCTCGCGGGACGGAGCATATCCCGAGGAGGGTCATAAGGAGCCCACGGTAACGTACCAGCCCTGTGCTGACGAACCACCCTCTCTCCGAGATACATGGCCTCCTCGGTGAGACCCACAAGCAGAACCCTAGAAGCGGTCAAATCCACTACATAGGGACCCACCGAAGCCTCATTGGCCGGGCTCCATGGGTAAAATCTCACCCCGATGGGCTCAGACATCGCAAACACCCTCCTCAGATCAGCAGCATCCACTGTCTTCCTGTCCTGGTTTCTGCGGGAAGGAGCCCTGTTACCCTTGCACCAGTACGACATGATGGGAACAACCTTGTTGGCACTCATCACCAACTGAAAAGGGGCGACACCGAAGACCTCGTACACCCAAGCCTGTGCATATAATGAGAGAGACATTTCAGACCAAAAGATAGAACAAAGATCTCAACAAATGAAAAGAAGGGTAGTCAAGAGCGTACCTCAAAGGCGAACTGGAACCCGTCAAAGGCCGACGAGCTAGCCCTCGAGCAATGGTCCAAAGCCCGGTAAATCTCAGCCAAACCGGCTCCACCCCAAGAAATCCCACCGACTAAGTCCAAATCCACAAGAGCCCCTAGCAGTGAGTACCGGCAGACGGTAGCCCCACTCGGAAACAAAATCTCTGAAAAGCTGTACCATAAGAACAGCCGGACCAAGCAATCTGAATCATATTCCCCCCTACTGAAGGCCTCAATAGCCACCTCTACCAAGCGATTCACCTTCCCGGCCTCCACTCCATAACCCTTGACACCTCCTCCCAGGTCGGTGTCGACTCCCAGCAGAGCCTGTCTATAGTCCCGCCGCTCCGCCAAGCTCTCATCAAAAGGCAAAGGGGTACCAGTAAACTTCAACCCTGTAATGGCCGCGAAATCCGTCGGCGTGATGGTAATCTCTCCCCAACTGAAGTGGAAGGTATGGGTGGTATCCCACCAGAACTCCCGGCACACCTCTATCACCGCTGCCACCTTCAGGGTAGCCCCGACCATGCGGACACTGTCAAAGAATGGGCCAAAGCCCATAGCCTCGATCCGAGCACGCAAACCGCCCGGTCCCTCCGGCAGGGACGCCCACAGTTTGCCCACAGTCACTGTGGACCCACGAGCCTTGATCCTCTGCAGGTAAACACAGCACAGGTACGTTACCCTTCTAGCAATTTACAACTCTAGCAATTTAAATTCTAGCATTTCATTATTCTAGCATTTCATATTATGTGCATAGAACATACAAATGTGCAAGAAGGAGAGGAATGAAAATTTGAAATTTACCTCTCGCGTCTCCGGAAGCCCCATCGACCAATGACACTCAGAGTCGATGTAAAAATCGTAATCTTGGTCGAACGTAGACTGCAGCAGATTATCGCGGTAATTCCGAGTCGCGGCTCGTGGTCTCAAACCGCCCCGTGGAATCAAGGGCGCCGCTTCAAAGCCCGCTCCTGGATCAACCCCGACATTTCCCGCGCCCTGAGCATAACCGTGCCCCTCTCCTTGTGGCTCTTGTTGTGGAATCATATACCCACATTGGCCCGGAAAATCTCTAAATAATGCCTCATTGATCCAATCCGCCATATCTTCAAAGAATATGTGAAATGAAATCTTCAAAATTATCAAAATCCGAGTCTTCTCTCTCTAAAAACTCAATTTTCTCTCCCTAACTCGTCAACAATGGAGGAAGGAAGAAGAAGAAAGAAGAAAGAAGAAGAAGAGGGGAGGTGTTTGGTGATGTGACCAAGGAGTCAGCCCATCGGCAGCCTTGGCCACGCGGCCACTTTCGCCCTTGCAACCCCAGCCGTCAGATCAGCGATCCGCGTGAAGGAGATCTGACCACTCAACGGTCTTGGCCACGCGGCCACTATTGCAAATTCGTGTGTTTGGCCACGCGGCCAACCTTGCCCCTTCAGATAAAATTCCACTTTTGCCCCTGATCTTTTCCCTTTAATTCATTTTAAATGCCTTTAACACTACTTTGACTGATATTCGTTACCTTTGGGTACGGAAAGCCCCTTAAAATTTCCATTCTTCACAGAATATTTGCTTAGGATTCGTATGATTGTAGAGACTTCGGCGCCTCTATGACATACCATCCTAGATCAATCGTAATTGGCAGAAGCCTCGGCGTTTCTATTTGCGAGCGATCCAGCATCTATTTTAGGATTCGTATGATTGTAGAGACTTCGGCGCCTCTATGACATACCATCCTAGATCAATCGTAATTGGCAGAAGCCTCGGCGTTTCTATTTGCGAGCGATCCAGCATCTATTTTAGGATTCGTATGATTGTAGAGACTTCGGCGCCTCTATGACATACCATCCTAGATCAATCGTAATTGGCAGAAGCCTCGGTGTTTCTGTTTGCAAAAGATCCAGCATCTATTATTGAGATTCATATGGTTGTAGAGACTTCGGCGCCTCTATGACATACGCATCCTAGATCGATCGTTGTTGGCAGAAGCCTCGGCGTTTCTGTTCGCGAGAGATCCGACATCTATTACTTTAGCGCGATCGGCAGGAACCCTGGCGATCCTGATTGCGTTTACCATTCCATCTTGGGATTATTTAGACAGCGTAGTCCTTATTTTTCCAAATAACTTCATTTCTTACGAATGATTCGTTCTTCGTACAGGATAGTGCCCATAGGTTTATTATCCCTAGCAGGAGTCCGATATCTCGTTTTATCCCCAGTAGATCTCTGAACTACGACCGGCTTTATTCCTCGGAGGATACGTAGGAAACCTAAAAAGGTCCAGCCACTCGACCGACGCGGTCATCTATCATCCCCAGCAGGTGCATTTTCCCCAGCAGAAGACGTTGCTCCCCATCAGAGGACAGTCATTCCCAATTTCCCATCCGATTTGAACTACGTTTGGCTTGATTCCCCCGCGGATACGTAGGTCGCCTGCCAAGGTTCAGCCGTTCCCTTACCTTTCATCTGTTTTGAAACTCATGTTTCAGACGGATCCTTCTTTTATCGTCGACCCCACATTGCTTTGCAAGAAGCGTCGCCGAGGGGCTACTGTTAGTACCCGACCTGAAAATGAGTTTATTAGGACTTTCCCAAAAATACAAGGACTTTATAAGAATTAGAAACCTTGCAAAGACTTGTCCCGGATTCCCAAAATATCTCATTTATGGCAAAATCTATCAAATTAGGTAGCAAATAGTTTCCTTAAAACCATGCAGAAACCCTAGCTTAAGAATCAAGTCAGCCTGCAGACTTGGCCACGCGGCCAACCTTGCTCCGCGTTGATCTTGGCCACGCGGCCACTATTGTCACCGGCTTCAACCATGGCCAGGCGGCCAACCTTGCGCTGGATGATCTGGACCATCAGATCCTCCCATCAGTTTACTATATAAACCAATCCCATGCTATTGGTTTAAGGGTCGGATTTTGGGAGCTCTAAGTACGAATTTTGGAGTTCTTAAACAATATTTTGCTCTCTAATTAACATTCAAACACTCAAGAAGATCCAAGGTTTATTTCTTGCCAACATAGGTAAGTTTTTTAACTTTTTCTTCGTGTTCTTGCATTATTCTTAATGAAGATCTTTTATATTCATGTTCGTACATGTTTATTCATGGTTTCTTCATATGCTTTGCATGTTTATTCATATGTTCATAATATGTTCTTCACATGTTCTTCGTGTTCATAGATTAAGACCTTATTTATGCTATATTTAGGGTTGTGATCTTCATAATTACATGTTATTTCATAGCCGATGATGATCGAGGGTTCATCAACCCGAGGATGATCTAGGAACTACTTCTAAACCCTAATCTTTAGGTAATTCCCCTTCATTATGCATGATCCCGATTCTTCTGCCTATTCTAATTCTCTGCGAACTACGCTGACCTGAGCTTCTCACATTGAGAGGAACGTAGGCAATCTTCGGATCCGGTCTAAATCACTAACACACTACTAACACATTCATCATGATAGAAAGACCGATCAATTCGGACAATAGGAGTGATAACGTCCAATATTCTTCTCTTGTTGTAATTTGACCCCCGAACCCATTAAACATGCTTTTTTCAATGTTTTGGATTTAATTAAAACGGCGTGGCGACTCTCATACTTTTAATGTCGTTAAGAATATTCCCTTTGTAAATAAAAATAATCACAAGATACTTCCCATGCGTCGCTTCATCGGAAAGGGGTATTCACAGATATCGCGTGACAAAAGGATTGTGATATGTTCTATGAGGATAACGAACTTTGTTAAGTTATATTAATTGGGTAGTCATGATGGCTTGCTAGAGTCCGCTCATGACTTATGGGTTTGACCTTGCTTAGACTCATTGTCAACTTAATATAATCCTATGGGGTCACACACAAAAGAACGAATTGTTTGAAAGGCTAAAATCAAGTTTCTGGTGGTGCTCGGCCGAGCACATCACATGACTCAGCCGAGCAAGAGTTATAGAAACTTCTGGCATGAGGGTGCTTGGCCGAGCACCTTAAAGGACTCGGCTGAGCAGGCCTTGTTCAGACCCTATTTTCTGATTTCGCATTTTGACGGGTTTTGACCTATTTCTCCTAAAAGGTTTAGGTTTAATAAGTATAAGTACCCCTCTCTTAACCCTAATCAGTAAGGATTGATATTGTATCATTATTGGTAGCCTATATGTGTTTGATAAACACATTCTTGAGTTTAGATTGAGAATCAAAAGCTCAAGAATACCAATTAATTCATATAGCCTTTGAAGATTAGAAAAGCGTGTTTTCTAATGGGTCTAGCAATCCAGATCTAGAATGGGTCTAGATATTGGTTTGTGTGTGGATACGCATAGAGGATGCTTGCTTTAGCATATCAAGTTCGTGTTCCTGTGATCCTGATCCAAAGAACGCGAAGAACGAGGAGATCAAATCTAAAGCTTGAAGACTTGAAGATTTGAAGATCTGAAAATTTAAACGCACAACTACGGTTAGTATTCTAAATTCATCTTGCTATTAATTTAATCATCATGAATGGATCTTGGGGCTTAGGGTTTTGTTGATTTTATATTGCCGTCTTCCGCTGCGCATGAACCCTCAAAACCCAACAATGTTTAGGCCTGGTGCCCACACACTGTCATTCTGTCCATTCTGTTCACTATTCTGTTTCTGTTTCTGGAAAATTTCCCAGAAGCACTCGCATTTGGGTGCCTACTCAGGAGGCGCGCACGTTAGGGAAATAGGGGCAGAGGCGCCGCTTCTGGGTGAGAACCTGTAAATCAGTGTGTTCAAGGGATTGCCTTGACCCTAAATAAGAAAACTTTCCCCTGCATAATTTGTTAGCACAGAAACATGGAATTGAAGGACAAGAAGGGAGGCGGGTGATTCTGGTGGTGAAGGTAGGAGGCGCGCGCCTTAGGCCAAGAAGGCCAGAGGCGCACGCTTCCCACCTTTTTCCACCAGAATGCCCAGAATGAAGAAATAAGAACACCAAAAGCAGAAATGCAAGTTTAACCCTCTAAGTTCTCCTCAGCGGAGTCGCCACTGTAGATACCCCAGGAAAGCCCACTACTTGGCTAGAGCGATGGAAGGATCCTAGGATGTCTATTTGATTTTAATTGTTAGAGTCGCCACTTATGTTATTAAGGGAACATAAAAAAATCTAAAGAAATAGCCTATTTTAATATTACAAAACCAAAGATTCGGGAAGAGAAGGGTTCGGGGGTTAGGTGACAGAGTGGGAAGTACTTAAACACCCACTCCGCCCCGCTTACGCGGGTCTTGCTACTTTGTGTTCTAATGCTAAAACGTCCTTCTTTTATTGATATTAAAAATATGCTAACAATTACAATGTAAAGAAAAGGGGAATTGAAAGGGGAAATAAAAGAGAATTGTTTTGTTGATTTTATGCTAAAGATTACATTAAGAGAAGAAGAGTAAATTAAACTAAAGTTTAGAATGTTGGAATATAACTTTGACCAAACTTCAATAGTGAAGTGGCCTTTTTGGTTATGTTCATTTTTTATGGAGATTGCATACACTAGTAAGACACAAATAAAATAAGAGAATAAAATTTGTACCTTAAAAGGAGAACTTCAAACTTCACTTGAGAAGAGTTTTGTGTAGAGTTTGGTTGCTTGAATTGTTGTTGGGTAGAATTCTTTGTAAAGAATTCTTGGAGAGAAATGTGTAGAGTGTAATTGTGAAGAAATTTCAAGTCCTTTTGTGTTAAGAGAGAGTCCCACTAAATGAACCAAGAAGGTCCTTTTTATAGGTAAAAATAGGAGGGAAAGGTTGGAGGGAGAAGATGATCAATCCATGTGAAATGGAATTGACCAATCAAAAATAATATAAATAAAATAATAAATAAAAGAAAATGTTTATTTTTAAGAGAAGGCTAGAAATGGGGAATTGGAAGTTACAAAATAAAATGGGTTTAATGCTAAAATAAAATATGTGGTGAAATGATTATTTTTTACTCTAAAAATGGAGGGAAACTTGGTGCAGTCCGTAGCTGCCAAAGTGGGAAGCGCGCGAGTCCGGCTTTTGGGCCGAGACGCGTGCGCGGCCCACAAGCAGTGCCGGAGGCGCTCGCGGGTGAGAAATGATAGAAAGACCCTAAAAGTTAACTCTGTTATGCAGTTTAGTCCAAAATTAACGGAATCAGTAAGGAACTTAACTGAAGTAACAGAAATTAACAAAGATTTGTAATTGTCTGTTTGTATGTAGACGACATGCTAATAATGGGAAGTACTCATGAATTGATCATGAATACCAAAGGCATGCTGAAAAAGCACTTTGACATGAAAGATATGGGAATAGATGATATCATCTTAGGAATAAAGATTTCTAGAACATCAGATGGAATTGTCTTGTCACAGTCCCATTATCTTGAGAATATTCTTCGGAAATTCAATATCATCGATAGCCCTCCGGCTAAGACCCCGGTAGATTTTTCTCTACACTTAGCCAAGAATAGAGGGGAATCAGTTTCTCAATTGGAATTTACAAGGATAATTGGAAGTCTAATGTACTTTACGAACTGTACACGTCCAGACATCGGATATTCAGTGAGCAAACTAAGTAGGTTCACAAGTAATCCCAGTGCAGATCACTGGAAGGCCCTAATGAGGTCATTGAGATATTTAAAGTATACAATGAAACATGAGATACTTTATAATAGATATCCAGCAGTATTAGAAGGATACTGTGATGCCAATTGGATATCCGACACGAAAGACTCCAAGTTCACAAGTGGATATGTATTCACAATAGGTGGAGGAGCGATGTCATGGAAATCTTCCAAGCAAACGTGTATAGCTCGATCCATGATGGAATCAGAGTTCATAGCCTTAGACAAAGATGGTGAAGAAGCTGAGTGGCTAAAGAAATTTTTGGAAGATATTCCTTATTGGAATAAGCATGTGCCTGCTGTTATGATACATTGTGATAGTTAATCAGTAATAGGAAGAGCACATAACAGTATGTATAATAGTAAGTCAAGACACATTCGTCGTAAACATAATACCGTCAGATAGTTGATCTCAAATGGCGTTATCACAATTAACTATGTTAAGTCAAAGGATAACTTAGCGGATCTGTTTACGAAAGGTATAAACAGAGATCAATTGTATAAACTTTTAAAGGGAATGGGTTTTAAATCCACAACAAAAGAACTCATAGTGGACACTCAACCTTGAGAATTGGAGATCCCCAAACCTTGGTTCAATGAGAAAACTAAGTTATGATGTTCAGTCGAAAACACTTGGAACCTGTTTTACACTCATTCCTAGAACATCCAAGTGTTTGTATCTCCAACAGTGGTGAGGTTAAGTTGAGAAAACTTTTAATGATTCCTATACCTAAGTGGTAGACTATAGCATGATACTCTTTATAGGAGAATCACCTACATAATATAAGTGAGAAGTATAAGGCCGCTTCTAAATGAACACTTATGAATGAGATACGGTCCAGGGCCAAAATGGACACAACGTGAGAACAAATAGTGTTAGAGTTATTATTGTGTAAGTACTATTGTCTTGGTATATACTATACAGTCTCTAGTTCAAAGCATTACGCTACTAACAGGCTAGTATATCTGATAGTATTTTATTAGGGAAGGTTCAAGGCCATAAGCTACCTATCCCGATGCAATAATAATTCGTCGGAACTTTTGGACGAATCTGCATACATACATTAACTGTCATTCATGTGGGGGATTGTTCAAAATGGGTTTGACAAAAGGTAGTTTGACCACATTTTGACCCAGTTTTTAAAATAGATTCAGTTTTTGTAAATGAAAATAAGTTGCTAAATTGAAATCTACATTTAATGTAGATTAGGAAAATGCATTTATTTGCTCAAAACTATTTCTGGGTGAATGAGAAATTAATGCTCAAAGTGTGCAACTTGAATGGGTTTATGAAGAGTTGGAATACGGAAAGTCATGTATCCTACATTTGTTGGAAAATGAAAAGGATGAGAGTATTTAATATAGCTCATCTAAAGAAGTACCAATCAAGTGTGGGCTTCTTACCATACAAGCTAAGTGTACCCTTGGGCCAACCATGCAAGCTAGTGGTCAATTAAGCTAATTTTGGACTAGCTCAATATTATAATGACCCTCAACCCGTGAAGGGCGCGAAGTGCGGATTGGGCGGTTTAGGGCTCACTTTGCACTTCGCACGTACGCATCAGTCGCTGGGAGCTGTGAAGCCTTAAACTTTTGACAAAATTCGGCTCGGTGGCGGTCCAGTGGTTTGGTCCATGCCTGTGGTTTGGGTGCAGCTTGGTCCAGTCCGGTTGGGCCTTGTATGTTAGATGGGCTTCGGTTGGGGCTGGCAGGCGGGTGGGCCGAATAGGGCTTGGAGCGGCGGATCGGATCCATGTTCATTCGTGTATGGGCGCGGATCGGATGGTAGTTAGAGCGGCTAGGGGTTGCACCCGTTCACACTGGATCGGGGCCGGTTCACTAAATCTAGTTCCTCGATCAGGTGTGATCCAACGGCCAGGATTGACCAGTTCGAAATTGTGCCTATTCCCCAACAGGTCCTGTGACTATTCAGAAACTATAAATAGCCCCTCCAGGATGGTCAATTCATTAATTCCAAATATCAAATGCCTTAGAGCAATTCGAAAGAGAGAGCATCTTGAAGCATAAATTCCTTTCAAGTCCAGAAGTTCCAAATACTTATATTTGTTTGCTGAGGTCATTAATTTGGAGTGCTCCTATTAAGGACAGTTAAAGTCGTTGCATCTTACGAGTAGATTGCCAGTAACCGTTAGCACCTGTGCGAGGCAATTACTTTTTACGGAGATTGTGTCCAACACAAGCCTCGACTTTTCGTCCCCATTTTATTTTATTATTCCGTCATTTTCAAGAAAACCATTATTTTTCCTAACATAATTAATCAAGGAATCTGTTAAGTAACCAACTCATTTAAAAGCTTAAGCTGTTAGAGAGTGCACCCACAATATATATCATTCTCATATTAACACTCCCCCTCACGTGAAAACGTGGAATTTAGTATATGGGTGCAATCGGGTAAGTACCCTTTATAATTTTTGTAAGGATAAATGCAAGCGGCAAGATTCGAACCCTGGACCTTGCCAAACCTACAGCCCTGATATCATGTTAAGTAATCAACTCATCTAAAAGCTTAAGCTATTAGAGAGAGCACCCACAATATATATCATGCTCATATTAACAGAATCGAGAGGGAATGAGAGAATGAGTAGAGAGGAGGTGCGGGAGAGGTCGAAGTGGGCGTCAAATTAGGGATGGTTTTTTGGGATTGTTTTCCCTATGTTTTCCTTTCGTAAAATCACGTTTTGGGCTTTTCCAAAAAAGAGTAATTTCTCAAGAAGTCCCTGAAACGAAATGTAATTTTAATAAAGACGTTGGATTTTTTTTTTTGGGGGGGGGGGGGGGGGGGGAATGACAATTTAGGGTCCAAAGTTTGAGGTGTGTGTGCCAATAGGGGTCTGATATATCAATTTTGTCAATTTAGGGTCCAAAGTTACAAAAGTTGTGCAGGTTAGGGTTTTTTAACGATTCTATTAACGGAATCCAGTTAAGTAACACGTGTTTAGCACATGGACTTAACTGGAGTTTGTTTTAATTGTTTGCATGGGCATATCGTCATTTCTGATGAAGAAAATAAATAAATAAATTTTAAATTTTACTTTCTTATATTAAATTAACTAATAATTAAGACGTCATTTACCGAAAATATTTTTTCAAGAAATACAATAAAAATATTTTTCATTTAGAACCACTAAAAAATAAAAAGTATAATTTTTAAAAAGGAAAAAGTGTGAAAAAAATTACTCCCTCCGTCTCAAATTAGATGTCGTTTTAGAGTGTTTCATACATATTAAGAAATATCATTAATGCATGTGAAGAAGACCCAAATACCCCTAAAATAATTCAACTTCCTAGGTAATTAAATGGTTAGGTAAGAAATAGTTCACTATAATTATTAAGGGTATAATTGGTATCGAGCAATAAAAAAACTTTGAAAATAGTGAAACGACAAGTATTTTGAGAAAAAAATTTACTCCTAAAACGACATCTATTTTGAGATGGAAGGAGTATATTCCAAAAAAAAAAAACCACTTTATTTTTTTAGAAAGTAGAAAGTGGGAATTCAGACAATTTTTTTTTTTTTTTTGGTGGTGGTGGTTAGTATTGTTTCATTATTAATATTAGTATTATAATTATTTTATTTTCTTCATAAAATTATTTTTAATTTTTATTATTAATTTCCCTTGTTTATAACTTCAATTTTTGCGGTGTCAAAAAAAAATACCACCTTAATTTTTTTTTCCTTATTATTTATTTATTAGTATATTTGAATTAATTAAAATTATTCAAAAACATAATAATAAGGGTAAAATAAAATTTAGGGTCCCTTGTATAAGGGGTGTGTGAAATGACACAAGCCCAGGCGAACATAAAAAACAAACTCCAGTTAAGTTCTTCTGCTACTTAACTGGATTTTCTTTGCACCCTAAATTGATAAAATTGATACATCAGACCCCTAGTGGCACTCACCCCCCCAAACTTTGGACCCTAAATTGTCATTACCTATTTTTTTTTAATTTTTGAAAACACTATAAGTTGGAATTTTATTGCTTAAAAGCCCTTTGACACACAACTATCAGAGATTTTTTTTGACTCTATACGTAGATGAGTATCAGAGTGTGATATTGTACTGTTAGTGGTTGTGAAGGTGAAGGTAATTGTGCTGGTGAAGGGGTGAAAGTGGAGGGCGGTGCATGCAATGGAGGTTGATGGTGGCAGCCGGTGGCATTGGAGGTTAGAGATGTGGATGGGTTTTTTGGGGAGAAGATGATTTTTTTTTTTAATTGTCCCTCTGCAATGTGATATACTCACATCTAGCCCCAATTCCCAATTTTCATTTTTGTTAAAAAACAATTGGAAATAAAAATTATTGGATAAGGCATTTGCTAAAAATATATTACATATACTCATTTGTCTCAAAAATTAGTTCAATTATTGATAAAAAAAAAAATGGAAATAAGAATTACATACGTTCCTCAAATAATTAAGTTCTTAAACTTTTAATTATTATTTTTTCTTTCATTTTTTTAATTATTAATTTTTTTCGAATTAAGTTCTTATATTGTTTAATAATTTTGACTTTTTTTAATAAATTTATTTTGGTGAATGTAAAAAGTAATTTATTATGTTTATAGAATAAAATTTAAATCTATTTATAATTTTCTTTATTTTAAGTTTATTATTTAGAAAATAATCTAAATCCTTTTATATTTTATATAGCTATTAGATTAATTTGTTTAATAATTATGATTTTTTTTAATAAATTTATTTTATATGTAATAATTACTTATTTTATTATATACTTGATTATTTAGAAAAAAGATTATTTTTTAAGAAAAAATATTTATTTCATTTTTAAACCTTTTGAGTTTCAAAATTTTTACTAAAGCCCTTACTAACTAATATCATTACAAATCCATCCATTTAGTCGATCACGTGCCATGCACATGGCACTTAACTAACTTTTCTAACGATTTCCGTCAAAAAGCCCTTAACTGCCGAAAATTTCACATTTGAAGCCCTGACCTAGCGGGAAAAAAAAAACCGATGCCCCTTTTAGACAAACCCCCTGGAGTTCAGGCCCTAAATTGTCATTAACCTTAAAAAAAAATACGAAGTCTTAAAATAAAAGTTTGGCTGATGATAAGATTTTGAGAAAATAGCCCGTGCCGTCCTGTCAAATCCACTATGTGGACCCAAATAAACAACTAATTAAGTGAACCTCAAACTAGAGGTGGCAAATTGGGTGTTTGGGTTTACCCATTAAAGTTAAAAATTTATTGGATATCCGGATATTTTAACTTTAATGGGTACACCCTAAACACCCATTTTGCCACCCCTACCGCAGACTAACATCAGAAAATAAAAAAAGGTAAAATAAACAACTAATTAAGTGAACCTCAGACTAAGTAAGAAAATAATAAAGGTTGTCCCTAATAGTTGTTTTTTTTTTTTTTTTTTTGTTTAGTGCAATTAGCTTGAAAAAGAAAATAAAGATGATTCATAGTTATACTCCCCCTTTCCAGAAACGTTTGTTTTATTTTGATTTGTTATGGTAAACATAAATAATATAAAATTTGACCAAACATTGATGTCGATATAATCATTCTAGTGAAATTTAAAAAATTGTAATTAACATATCATTATGTGATCAATAAGAATTTTTAAATTATTAATGTGATTATTAGATTGACACCAATGTATAATCAAAATTCATTTATGTTAACTATAAAAAATCAAATTGAGACCAATTTTATGAGAAAAATGGGTTATTACTTAGACAAATGGTCAATTTTACTGTGCCTGAGGCTTGTCTTAATTTTAGTGGCCAACCCTCTATAGTTTTAACTAAAAATAAGATTAAATAAAAGTATTAATGAAATATGTTTTGTGAGTATAAAAAATGATGCAAGACGACAATATGATTATATCAAATATTATAATTATATTGGTATTTTATTATTAGTTAGGGTTTAATTAGTATTTTTATTATTATTTTCGTCATTAATTTTAGTAGGTTAATTTTAGAGGATTCTATGATAGATTTTGAGTCAATTTACTAGTTTTTAAGTCTTATTAGGTTACTATATATATTAGGAGTAATTCTAGAAGGATTTAGATTGTTTTTCAAGTTTTATGGGCACTATAAAATAGGCCTAAAGTTGTATTCCGAAAATTAGACTTTTATTCAATAAAATTTGAGAGTTTTCTCTTATTCTCTGGTGGATTCCAGGTTTTATCTTTTCTAGGGTTTATTGCTGGTAACTCTTGTGTTTAGCGCTTGCTATTCACGAATATCGCTACCGTTCTGCGTCAGTTGGCATCAGAGCAGACCTTATCATGTCTTTTCGTCACTGAGTCATTATGGGGGATCAAAGAGGGACAAAGGCAGATATCGATGGCATAACCACAGCTATTGCTGCCTTGACAACGCAGATTGCAGCGTTGGTGGCTGCTCAACAAGGTCAAAACGCTAATGCTAATCAGAACCGTGGTGGTAAGAGAGACAGGATGATTGAACCGGTTCTATGCCATCGAAGGGCAGAAAATCGAGCAGGTCCTCACGGGAAAAGTCTCTACCGCGTCGAGCCGATTAAAAGGAAAGATTCAGATTCAAACGGAGAAGATTTAGTTGTAGTCAAATCCGCGAATTGGGATATACAAGTAATGATTGAAGGTTTCAAAGGAGAAAAGGTTAATAATAATTTTTTTCCTGTGGGTGGAGAGATTACTCCAGAACCGAAATCAGATGAGCCACTTTTTGAAGTGGGGGTGGAAAAAGAATGTGTGGAGGAGTCCTTAGACACGAGGTCAAAGGAAGCACGGGATTCGCGTCCTCAAAGCCCATCACAATTTCACCAGAACCCAACCCAGGAATCGCCCGGACCAGCTCAGATTCAACCGCACCAAAGGCAACACCCGTGCAGACCAGATGGTGAGGTCCAACCGCACATAAACAAAGACCCGCCCGGACCTGGAAGGTTTCGATCGAATCAAGTTAAACACTCGGCCGAACATACTGATGTCTTGCCTGGAATTTTTACAGCCGTTGATGAACGAGTGTCATATTTCCTACCTTGTGTAGCAGTGCTAGATTTATTGCGGTTCGGGAAAGAACGTGTTTCTTCCAAATATCTCTTTAAGTGGAGTGGAAGACTACAAGTTTCAAGAACGAACTCGAAGGCGAGTTCTTTTGAAGTGGTGGTGAATGATGCAGGACGACAATATGATTATATCAAATATTATAATTATATTGGTATTTTATTATTAGTTAGGGTTTAATTAGTATTTTTATTATTATTTTCGTCATTCATTTTAGTAGGTTAATTTTAGAGGATTCTAGGATAGATTTTGAGTCAATTTACTAGTTTTTAAGTCCTATTAGGTTACTATATAGGTTAGGAGTAATTCTAGAAGGTTTTAGATTGTTTTTCAAGTTTTATGGACACTATAAAATAGGCCTAAAGTTTTATTCCGAAAATTAGACTTTTATTCACTAAAATCAAAAAAGGGGTGAGAGTGAGGTAGTGGGATAGAAAACAAATTATTGTGATAAGGTATGAGATTTCATTCTAAAACTAATTGGCAATGAGAGAAGCATCTCATGACCTTTATATAGCAAACTCATGGCTAGTTAATTCCCAATGTGGGATATTTGTTTTGACACGCCCTGAATAAGCAAAACTTATATTTGAAAATAAACATATGATAAAACTAGACATTTATTTTAAAATAGGGTTTAAGAAAAAAAAATCTAACTTTTCTGTAAGACCTAGGCTCCAACTATAGATGTCGGCAAAAACATCAAATTAGGCTGGAGGTCTTTTTAAATTCAAGGAAAAAATGCACCAAAAGTATCTGAACTATAGGGGTTGTTTGGATTTAGTTACTTATCTCTTTTTTTACCCATAAAAAGTACCTTAACTTTTTTTTTTGTGCAGCGGAGGTACCTATTGCTAACGCCGTCCACTTTTTGCCGTTAAGTTATCATGTGTCACGCACGTGACGTCTTTCTTAAGGGCAAAAAGGTCAAAACACAATAAGGATAGTGTGATATCATTTCACAAAATAAAAGGGTTAAAAGTAATTTTTCTAGTTTCAATTAACCCCCTTCCCCCTTCCCCTTCCCTTTCTCTTTCCCAGTCCTAGCCAAACCGCCACCCACCACCGCTCATGTCCAGGAACGGCTTCCACCATCATCACCAGTTCACCACCACACTATTCGCCACCAACACCCAGCACTTCCCCTCACCACCGTCATTCACAGTCACCATCAAAATAACACCACCATCAAACAAATCACTCCCCCACATCCTAAATTCTTCTTCTGCAACAATAGTTGAAAATTTCGAACCAAATCAGAAATTTCAATTTCAAACCCCAAATCAGAAATCAACTTGTTAAATAATATAACATCCGTTAATTAAGTAATATCCATTTCATCTTCATCCTCATTTCATCGTTTTCCTTGAGTTTTTCCCAATTTCAAACCAAATGCAATGGTGGATGAACACCAAAAGTGAATCCGAAATTCCAACATGGAAAAGCTGAAATCATACCTAAAAACGAACATAAATCGAACACAAACTCAAATCAAAACTGGAAATTTCGAACCCTAGGCAAAATCGAACACAAATTCGAAAAAAAATAGTTGAAAATTTCGAACCCTAGGCAACAACGAATTGAACCCTAGGAATCGAATTTGAAAACCCAGATCTTCGCAAGCAAGGGGACAATGTCGATTTGCAGCAATGGTGTCGGATTTCATTGGGGAAATGGTGGTTGTTTGGGATTGGAATTGTTGGGTGGGAAGACATGAATTTGGGGGTAGAACCCATTTCTTGATTTGGGTTTGAAGAACCCATTTCGGATGGGGGTGTGGATGAAAGGGGAAGAGGAAGGGGAAGGGGAAGGGGAAGGGGAGGGGTTATTTGAAAATAAGAAATTTATTTAAACCACTTTGTCTTTGTAAAATGTTCTCACACTATCCTTGTTATATTTTGACATTTTTACCCTCAAAAAATTAGTCATGTGCGTGACACATGATAACTTAACGGCAAAAAGTGGACGGCGTTAGCAATAGGTACCTCCGTTGCACAAAAAAAAAATTTAAGGTATTTTTCATGGGTCAAAAAAGAGATAAGTTACTAAATCCAAACAACCCCTATAGTTCAGGTACTTTTGGTGCATTTTTTCCTAAATTCAATACATGACGTCTTTTCGACTTCCTTACATGACCTCTAGGGATGACCAACGCCGGTTCCGGTTCGGAACCGCCGGTTCTGGTTCGCCATTTATGTGAACCTTAACCGGCCCTTGGTTCACCGGTTCCGATCATCACAATCCGGTTCCGGTACGGTTCCGGTCCGGTTCCGGTCCGGTTCCGGTCCGGTTCCATACTACATTTTTTTTTATTTTTTTTATCATACAATAATGAATAAACAGGTTAAAATTTATTGAAAAACAAGGGATTTTTTTATTTATCATACAATAATGAATAAACATGTTAAAATTTATTGAAAAACAAGGGATTTTTATTTTTTTTTAATGGAAACGCCGGTCCGGTTCCGGTTCGCCATTTATGTGAACCTTAACCGGCCCTTGGTTACACCGGTTCCGGTTAACTTGCCGGTTCGCTCCGGTTCCGGGCTTCTCCGGTCCGGTTCCGGTCCGGTTTTCCGGTTCTGGTCCGGTTACGGGCCTGTTTGGTCATCCCTAATGACCTCTGCTTGTGTCATTTTCATGTTTATTTCAATATTAATATGAGTTTACTTTTATAGTATAAGTGTCACATTTTATTAGTATAATAAAAATTAATCACGTTGTGGTGGGTAAAATCTCAGACGTCGACATCTTGAGCGCTGCCAGCATGTGGACGTCTCCGTGTTCAGTAAGTTATGAATAATAAAGTTATTTTTACCCTAATAAATATTCTTTGCAGCCTAACCTTTGGAAATCACATGATAAAATACTTAGAAGACTTATATCAACAAAGGGATAGACTTGGTCAAGAGTTGGTTAAAGATAGATTGGATCTCACGATTCTAGGACAGTTGGTTATGAGATATTTTCCAGACGACGACATCTTGTTCAACATGCAGACATCTTCACTTCTGACAGAATTATGGATAACTATTTATAGTTACCCTACACATCTCATTAAAAACGTGCTATAAGACTTCTTTCAACAGATCAGAAGACCAAATCAAATCACAGTTTGTTGAAGAGGATAATATCCCGAGATTGTAGGGATTTGGTTATTTTTTCTTATCTCTTTTCTTGTATATAAATAGGTCCTTGGAGAACACTTCAACACATATAAACACGTTCACCCTCTCCCCCAACTGTAATTCTCCGTAGCTCTAACTCTTGTAAACACTCAAAAATCAATACAACCGTTTGGGAAGGTAGGTGCTCACAATCACCTCCCAAGGTTTTGTGCCGGAGAGACGTTTATCTCAAGGGCTTTCCTCGTTACATAACCGAGTCATTCTCATTATTTTCATAACCCTTTTAATTATATTCCATGGCACCCTCCTTAGCATAATCAAAATCCGATTCACGCATTCCCTTCTCTATTATTGGATTTCATTGTTTTTTTGCCAAAAAAAATTGGCGCCCACTGAGGGGCCCTTGGTTTTTTAATTATTTGGGTTATCTTCAAACCGGTGTTCTAAAAATCGGGCTAGGCGGCCGCCTAGGCGCTAGGCGGCCCCGTTCCGCCGCAATTTTCTTAAATTCGGCCATGTTAGGCGCCCGGCGGGCTCGACGGCGACTAGGCGGACTCGGCGGCGACTAGGCGGGCTCGGCGGTCTTGGCGTCTCGATGGAATAACGTTGTTTAGGTGGAAAAATCTGCAATCCTATGTTTTTGCATCTTCGCCTTCCCCGTCGTGATCCACGGAATCGATAGATTTTGAAGGTGTAGACTGTAGAGAAAAGGGAAAGAAAAGAGAGAGACAAAGAAGATGAGAGTGTGAGAGGAGCAGAGAAAAAGAAAGGAGAAAATGAGAACAGAGGGAGATGGCATTGGGTCCGTTGGGAAGAGATCAAGAGAGTGGGAAAGAAAGAGAGCGGCTCTGAGAGGAGAAAATAGGGTTTTTTATTTAGGGTTTTCTTAAAAGACTTAATATGGAGTGGGCCATTTTAATGTATATGATAAAATTTATTGGGCTGACTATACATGAATGGGTTGAATAAATGGGTTTGAACGAAATGAGTTGAATAAATGGGTTTCCTTATTAACCCTAAAATGGGTTGGGCCATCTTTAGCTATGATTTATTTTGTTGTAATTAATTAAATTATTAATGTTTGAAAATAAAAAATATGTGGCACTATTTTTTGGATAAATTAATACATATACATATATATATATATATATATATATATATATATATATATATATATATAGTTTTATATATTAATAAAAAATATTAAAAATGCGCTAATTTCTCGACCCCGCCTAGGCGCTAGACGCTGCTCCGCCGCCTAGCTATGTTTAGAACACTGCTTCAAACAACCATGTCCACCCAAGAACATGCTGACATCAAGAACATGCTCATCCAGATGAAGAATCAGCTTGACAGACAACAAAACAGCACCTCTCTGATGTCTGATGTCTTGGTGAAGATGCAGAAGGAACATAAGTTATCGACGGAAAGGATGGATATTGTCTCCCCGATTCACCCCAAAGTTCTCAATTTCGATCTTGGGGGAAGTTCACTGGTCTTCAAGCATTCAGATGGCTTCGGCAGCTCATGCAGGGATCACGACATCTCCAACGATGACGACATCTCCAACCATGTCGACAACTTTTGCTTTTAGTATCTTTGAGTTACCTATGGAAAGAAACACATCTGTTCTGCCTTCTACGCATAACATCTTTGGAATGTCACCAGAAGGAGCCACCTTTACCAATAGCACTGTTGTGACGTCTTTCGCTGACAACACTAATCCCTTTGGTAACATCAATTCAGATTATATTTTTGATAATACTACTCGTGCTACTAACCCTTTTGCAGGTAACTACATCGCAAAGCAACTTCAAGAATTAAGGGATATGGTCATGAACGTGCCCGGTGTCACTCCTCCAGCAAGTTTCACTAACATATTACAACCAGTCGCGCTTTGTACCAGTCATCGCACATGTCGACATCCCCAAAGGATTTAGCGTTCCAACCATGAAGATGTATGACGGAAGCACTGATTGTGAATACGTCCGATTGAAATTGAGAGTCCCCACATTGTTTTATTTGTTGTTAAAACATTGAGAAAACCATATATGAGAATAATAGGGTTCGGGGGTCAAATTACAATAAGAGAAGAATATTAATGTGATCACTCCTATTGCCCGACGAATCAGTCTTTCTATCATGATCATGGGGAGAGATGAAGCGGGATCATGCATAATGAAGGGGGGGAGAAAGAAACATACAATATGATCACATCCTAGAATAATGATTATTCATCTCAGGAGAGCCAATGATCATGGGAATAATTACCTAAAGTTAAGGGTTTAGAAGTAGTTCCTAGATCTTGTCGATCATCATCAGCTATGCATATAAAATAGGGATTAAAACATTAGATCTAGTATTTTAAGTATGATAAGTATTAGATCTAGCATAATAATAAGAACATCATGAAACAATATAAATGAACATGTAAACATGAAGATCGTTACCCTAAATATAGCATTATATAAGTAATATATGTGACCTAGATCTAGTGCGGGTTTCGTGGAAACCCTTGATCATCATCGGTCATGAACACGAACGATGAACAAAACCCTAGATCTAACAATATATGAATGAATATAATAGATCTAAGTAATTAAAGTAGTAAGAACGCGTTACCAAACCGATTAAAGAGGCTTCGAAGGTTAAATCTTCACTCCTTTGGTTGATGATGGTGTTGAATATATTTTATGATCAAAGTGATATCAAAGAGAGGGTTTGAGAGGGTTTTGAGAGGGAGAGGGAGAGAGAGAGGCTGGGAATGTCTTCTATAAGTTTTTTCCCGTACGTTGATTGTGTGATCAAATGGCTGAGAGGAGGGGCCTATTTATAGGGAAAAATTAGGGAAAAGACAAAGTGGCCGTATGGCCAAGACCTAGCCGTACGGTGGTCATGAAGGCGTATGGTGTCTGTCCTCGAATTCCGTGTTTATCAAGATCTCATCGAATCCTTTTCAGTTTGTTCTCGGGATTTGTTCATTATCCTGATGGAATTTGATCTATAACTGATTTCGTCTATCAGGAACTCTAGGAATCTGTCGGATATGTCCATGTTAGGTTATAATTGCCTAAAAGGTCCTCGGAGGCTCCAAAACATCTAAGAATTCCTTGAACTTCAGATCAGGTACTAACAGTAGCCCCTCGGCGACGCTTCTTGCAAGGCATAGAGGGTCGTCGATTAAGAAAGGAACCGATCTGAAACATGAGTTTCAAATCGAGGGAGAAGTGAGAAAAAGGGTGACCAGGTAGGTCAAGCGGCTGAACCTTTGCCAGGCTACCTATGTATCCAAATGGAATCAATCCGGTCATAGTTCGAGCACTGGGGGAGAAAGAAACGAGACATCATCTTTTGGTGGGGATAGACAACATTCGTCAAGCAATAAAGTAGTTGTTCGGACCCTACTAGGGAAAAAGAAAAAAGAAACGAGACATCAGACTCCTGCTAGGGAAAACAATCCTACGGACACTATCTTGTATGAAGACCGAACATTCGTTAGAGAAACAAGACATCAGAATTCTGCTGGGATAACGATCCTACGGGCACTATCCTGTATGAAGACCGAGCACTTCGTGAAGCAATAAAGTCGTTGTCCGAAATCTATTGGGGAAGGATGTAAAAAGAAAGAAACTAAAAAAGAAATGAGACATCAGCCTCCTACTGGGGATAACAATCCTACGAACACTATCATGTATGAAGACCGAGCACTTCGTGAAGCAATAGAGTCGTTGCCCGAATTCTATTGGGGAAGGAGGTAAAAAGAAAGAAACTGAAAAAGAAACGAGACATCAGCCTTCTGCTGGGGATAACAATCCTACGGACACTATCATGTATGAAGACCGAGCACTTAGTGAAGCAATAGAGTCGTTGTCCGAACTCTATTGGGGAATGAGGTAAAAAGAAAGAAACCGAAAAAGAAATGAGACATCAGCCTCCTGCTGGGGATAACAATCCTATGGACACTATCCTGTATGAAGACCGAGCACTTCATGAAGCAATAGAGTCGTTATCCAAACTCTACTAGGGAAAGGTAAGGCCATACGCACAGGACGATAAGAAGTTTTAAGAAACGAGAACAGAATTAGGGATGGACTCAAACTTCCTATAGAGTGCGCGTAATCGCAAGATCAATATTTGTGTCTGAACATACCAGCAAGAGAAACTGACATTATGTCCGGAGACGCCAGCAGCTTATGCGAAAGTAACCAAACATGTCCGAAGACACTGACAATAGTAACTGAGCTACCAGCCACTTATGCCAAAATATGAAACACGCGGTATTGAAGAAGCCATCTTACGTTGCGTGTAAATAACATAATTTCTTAACAAACTATGGTTCCTAGAGAGGTATAGTCCTCAGGATCACAGAATTCGGTAAACGGTAACGTATACGGTATAACGGGACGCAAGTGCCTCGAGCTCGTACGGGTTACGCCAAAACATGAGACACACGGTATTGAAGAAGCCATCTTACGTCGTGTTGGTCCCAAAGGGCAACAAGGGTATGAAAAATAGCTAGAGGGGGGGTGAATAGCTGTTTTAAAATTCTTTTCGTACCCTTGATAAACTCAATTGCAAATGCGCACTTTATCAAGTAAGCGTTATGATATGCGCCTAAGTGAGTGAGTGAAATGCACAGCGGAATTTAGTAATGTAAATAGGCGCAAATTATGATAAAGGGGGCGCACACACACTCTAAGTATTTTGGCTCAATGTGGGTGAAATAAGAAACTAAGGCAAATGAGTTAACAACACAACATAATTCAGATCAATCAATCTACAATGAGTAAACAAGCAAATAGTGAGTGAAGATAATAACTTGAAAGTAAATGACAAGATAATAACACAAGATATTTGGAGAGGTTCGATCAATGAAAGATCTACGTCCTCTACCAAGATGGTTAGTCTTGGATTTCTAATGGAGATCTTATATAATGAGTGAGTGTTACAAATTACAACTTTTGAGCTTCTACACTAACTCAAGATCTAATATTCTATGAATGAACAAATCCAAAACAATAACCGGTGTATCTCTAAAAGAAGGATCTACGTGATCCAACTTAAAGAGGTGCGTGTGTGATTTTAGTATCAAGGCTCTTTAGATATTTATGATTTAGAGCACAATGAAACTAAAGTGTTATAGCTTGAAGATCTGGGCTAAGGATGAAGGTATGAAGATGTTCTTGAGGAATTCTGGAAAAACAAAGGCAATCTTCAAATCTTCAACAAATGCTTTGAGAGAGAAATTCTTGAAATTCTTAGCTAAACTCAGCAACTTCAAAATGTTGAAGTTATGGGGTATTTATAGTGAACTTCCAAAAACTAGCCGTTGGAGATCCTTGTGGATAAGATGTGCTGTCGCTCGTTGATTGGAGCATGCATATATTATGGCCATTTTGACACTCAACATAAATGTCACCGTTATGGACACGTGTCAACAGATTAGGCGCATATGCATCTTTTAACCACCGTTGGATCATTGGCGTAATTTGAATTCTCTTCAAGTCTTTGAATCTTCAATAAATCACTGAGTGTTGAATAAACACTTTGAGGT
Source organism: Campanula takesimana (assembly GCA_026119855.1). NCBI lineage: Eukaryota > Viridiplantae > Streptophyta > Magnoliopsida > Asterales > Campanulaceae > Campanula > Campanula takesimana. The sequence continues at coordinate 91,544 of JAOWBW010001833.1, forward strand.
GCGTTGAGCCAAGAGGCGCATAGAGAATGCGCGCGTATGAGGCGCATGGCGCGTATGATCAAAATGAGGCGCATAACATTTCTTAGAAGAATGCGTATATGCGCGCGCTAGAAGGCGCATGGCGCATGGCTCAACTCAAAATGTGATTTTCTTGAATCTTGGATCTTCTTGCCCTATTTCTAAGCCTATTCTATAACAATGGACAACGTAAAAAATGAAGTATAAATACTTCTTACATGTGGGTCTAAAGTCCATGAAATAAAACTTAGGTGATGGAACAATCAAATCTAATAAATCCTATTACATTAAAACAGAGATATATGTGGGCATACCCAACAATCTCCCCCTATTTGATTGATGCCATTACCTACTATATCAAGGAAAAACATTATACTTGATAAAAACATGTTCAAATAAATAACTTTGATAAATCATGTCTCAAGTTAATGCACACATTAGTCCAAGATATAGATTTCTAATCTATTCCAAAAAAAAAGGATAACACATTACATATGGAAAGATAGAAACAACAGTTTAACACATTCAAAATGATATATGAATTTTAGTTTTGAAATGTGTTTAAACCAAGTTTAAACTCAATGCATGAAAGTATGAAACATTCAAATATGATGCATATGGTTTTAAACAATATTCATTGTTCTACAAACAAGGAGTTTGAGTGAACAATGTTTGATAATAAGTGATGCATTGTTCTCATTAAAACTTGGGGTATATGAGTTACAGATTACAAGTTTTGAATAGAACAAAAACAAAAGGTGCTAAAACAAGTAAGCACTAAATTACTAACACAAAAGAGTAGTTTCTATCACAAAAGATTCTAATAACTTACAAACAAATAGAAACTAAGGGTTGGGAGGCGCGTCATCGTCCTTCAATCCTTCAACGATCTCTGAAACGGAACGCTGAATTTGCTTTGCAAGCTGATGACTACGGTTCACTAAACCATGAGTGTCCGTGACGCCGTCTCTGATGTAGCGCAAATGACCAACATTGATGTTTTTATATTCATCAATGGTGCGTTGAGTAATGGCTTGCTGTTGAGCGACATTTTCTGCAACGTTCTGAAAGTTTGCTTCAATGGCAGCCTGCACTGAAACAATGTCAGAGGAAATCCTATCTGTGCGCCTGTCTGCACTGGAATGCGCGGTGTTGAAGTGAGTGACAACTAATTCCTTCAAAACTTTAATCTTTGAAAGCAGGGAATTAATGTCAACATGCGCGCTAGGAGCAGGAGCAGAGCTGGAAGAGGGCGCATGAGATCCAGGCGCATGTGAATCAGGCGCAATTGGAGCAGCGCTTGGTTCATCATTTGGGTCTGCACCATAGACAGATAGTCCCAGGATTTGTAGCTATTCCTTAACTTCTTTGAGCTTATCAACAACGCTCAATAACTTATGGCTATCTCCAGCCACCATTTCAAACAGCTTCCTTATATCACCCGCTATGTTCAACTCTACTTCCTTTATAGCGTTAATAAAATCTTGGCCATCGGTGAGTTGGATGCCAGCGCTAATTCTCTCATGAAGGGAAGCAAGAGTACCTTTGAATAAATCGTTCATCTGATCAATAGCATCATTCCACTGTTGGGGAGTCAGGAAATGTTTGTCCTTGATGTTGGCATCTATGCGCTTCATCTCCCCCTTAATGGCAGCAATCTCATCAGCCTGCTGAGTAAGCATTGAAGTATGAAGCTCTAATTGTGAGTTCATTTGAGATTGGCCTTGCTGGAGTTGCTGTAGAAGAGAAATAACCACACTCATATCAGGAGTGGGAGGAGGAGGCGCAGGAGTAGAGGGGCGCATCGGAGGAGTAGGAGCGCGGGGAGGAGATGGAAGATACTCTGCACTTGAAGAAATTTCTTCAGGTTGAGGCGCAGGAGCCTTTGGGCGCACTGAAGATGGTTTGCGCCTTAAAGGTTCTGGCTCCCCCTGAGGTATATCCACATTATCTTCACCAAATAAATCTGCAGAGATTTTATCATTGAGTTGTTGTCGATCAGAAGATGGTGTTGGAGAAGGCGCATGAACAGTTGGAGGCGCATCAGGAGCAAGCGCGCGTGCATCAGCGCTAGACCCTGCGCCTTTGCGCCTTTCAGATTTAGATAAATCAGCAGCCTGTTTCAATCTGTATGCTTCATCTCTTTTCTTCTGCGCTTCCAGTCTACTGGCTTCTTTAGCGCGTTTCAGCTCGTTTTCTTCTTCAGAGTCGGTTCTGGGGCGCTTAGCAGGTCTGCTTGGTTCTTCAGCAATCCCTTTGCCTTTGCCTTTAACTGCGCCATGAGCAGGTCTAGATTCAGCGCGTGGCGCTACTGTAGGTTCTTCTTCACCATCTGCGCCAGCTGCTTCTTCATCAGAATCAGTGGCTTCATCAACCAACTGAGCGCCTTTCACACTTGGCGCGCGCTTGGCCATGCGCTTTCTGCGCCTTTTCATCACTAAACTGTCCTTACCAAAAATAGGGACATCAGTGGTTTGGTAGGCTGGGTTCTGAGCAAGGAAATTTGCAAGAGCAGGATAGGAGATAAAGATCTTGGTTAGAATACGGCAGTGAGTCTTAAACTTCGTCTTTCCCTCAGCCTTATTTTTATTGTACTTGTCAATCTGGTCCTGAAGATTTGTGAATAAGATATGAGGCCAGTTGAGGATGGTCTTTGCCATAATAGCAGTAGTATATTCCCACTGCTCCATAGTAAATCTGTTGACATTTCCAGTTTTGAAGATAATGGAAGTGCCAACCAGATGCGCAATATGCGCCAGTAAATCACCACCATATCTAATTTCCACAGTTTTGATATTGTTTTGAAGAGTAGGGATCTTAAGAAGAGAGCGCGCCATAATATTTTGAGCAGCGTCTGAATAAGAACTGATTTTTCCAGCAACACTCAAAGGGCCAGTTGTGTTGAAGTTGACATTTTTTTTGATAGAGCCAGCAGACATAGTGATTTCAACATCTTGAACCACTGCGCGTATTCGATAGCGCACCATCCCTTCTACATCAGTTGGAATTTCCACAAATTTAGCTGTGGAGAAAAATTCATCAACTAGGAGCGGTGAGTAGAAAGGTTGCTCCAGAGTGAATAAGGGAAGGAGGCCAGCAAGTCTGATATATTCCATAATATCTACACCCATGGGATCAGCAGCTAGCTCGTTTAAATCAAAGGTTTCACCAGGTCTGAAATTATTGAGATCCTGAAAAAGATAAACATTGAAAGGAATTAGTGTGAATCAAGCGCATAGAATCATAAATAAGCGAAGTGAGGACTAGGCGCATACAAAATTTTAGGCGCATAAAATAATTAGGCGCAGAGAGTCATAGGCGCATAAGAGAGCACAGTGAGTCAAGGCGCATGATTATAGTAGGCGCATGAAATTATGAGGCGCATAGAAATACGGAGCATATTTATGGTTCTATGAAATATACTAAGAAAAAAATTTGAACATAAAAATTGACTAAGTATGAATTTGGGGCGCATAGTAAGTGTAGGCGCATAATGTTATTAAGCGCATAAAGGATTGAGGCGCAAACACAACTAAGCGCAAGAATGTCTTTGAGGCGCATAATATCAATGTGCGCATAATCATACTAGGCGCATGAATTCATATATAGGCGCATTACTATGTAGAAATTTAAACTCAGTATAAAAATTCACAAACACATGCAAACATACATATGCAAGATTTTAGAATCAAAACGTGAGAATTTTGAAAAACAAGTTTTGAAAATTATGAAACCCAAGTCAAGCAAAAATAATGAAGAACACGAAGAACATGCCATGAGTGCTCGAAGAACACCAAGAACACCAAGAACACATAATTCGAGAAACTTCACCAAATCAAGCATACAATATATCAAAATGACCCCACGAAGACAAGGATAACAAAAATGTAAAACAAAACAAGTAAAAATCAACAACAAATCCAGTAAATGGATTCAAAGAACCGAAAAACCGAAAAGTCGAAAATGGAAAATCTTCAGATTTGCGAAATATAATGACTTGATCGTTGAAAAGTTTAGCTATAAAGACTCGAAATCATAAAATGAACATAACCTATCAAACGATTTTGAAAACGGATAACCGAAACAAGATTTATCAAGTAAAATGCAATCTTGGGTTTTTTGAAAAAGACGGAAAAACAGAAAATGACGAAACAGAAAAAAATTCAGAAATTTAAAGAGGTTTAGAGTTTAAGAATCCATACCATTTCGTATTGTGTAGATTTCGAAGCTTTCTTAGGACCCATAAATGATATATATAAATAAAAGTAGAGAAGGAAATGATGAATATATCTAGATAGAGAAACGAGAGAGAGAGAGAGCAGAGAGAGACGGGAGAGAGACTATGAGAGAGAGAAGAGAGTTGGTAGGAGAGAGTGTAGGTGATGATGAATATATATAGGTTAGGTTTAAAATTTTGCACTGATATGGGAAAAATAGGGTCAAAAATTTAAAAAAATGGGAAATTGAAAAGATGTGCATTAATGAGGGATTTTGAAAGACGGCTCATCATTACAGAAAGGTACGGCGCATTAATGGTGAGGTGATGTTGGAAAGGGCTAAAATTTATGAGGGATATTTGGATTTGAAGGGCATTAAATGCAGAATGACCTAAAGTGTCATGATGTGACATTTTGGGTAAAAGAAAAATTGCTCCACTTTCCCTATAAGTGTATGAGCAATTTTGACTAGTTTTTGCACAAACCCCAAAAACATCTATTTTGGTGTAAGTTTTGGGTGCAAGAAATATATCCCCAAAAAATAAAATTTTGAAAAACGCAAAACGAGGGAAAAATTAATTGCACAAGTACCCTTGAACAATTAATGGAATGTCAAAAGACAAAAATTCCTATAATAAATGATGAGAATTTACGTACCTGGTACTTGTGAAAATTTAATACATTTAATCATTGAAATAATAAGTATGGTAGCATTGATTGAGCCGCAGAAGTAAATGCGCGCATGAAGGGGCGCATTACTCATCAAGGCGCGCAGAAAGATATAGGTAGCATTACGTAATAGGCGCGCAGAGATGTTTGAGCGCGGGAGATGCTAGGCGCGCAGGAGATGCTAGGCGCGCAGGAGATGCTAGGCGTGCAGGAAGTTTCCTTGAAGCTTTGAAATGTTTTAACATTTGAACCTTGTTTACTCATAACTCAACAAAACATAAAATCATTAGTATTGACAAAACTATATTTAATTTAGTTGAATTCAAGCATACCCATTTCACCTCTCAAAAACATGAACCGTTTCGTGTCAAGTGCTTTCGTTAGAATGTCGGCGATTTGATAGTCGGTTCCCACGTGTTCCAAATGAATATTCCCTTTCTCCACGTGGTCTTTGAGGAAGTGATATTTGATGTCGATGTGCTTGGTCTTTGAGTGCATGACAGGATTTTCAGAAACCGCAATTGTTGATGTATTGTCGCAGTAGATGGGACAATTTTCTTCGATGATATCATAGTCCACCAATTGCTGCTTCATCCAGAGTATTTGACAACAACAACTTCCCGCAGCGATATATTCGGCTTCGATTGTTGAGACAGATACAGAAGCTTGTTTCTTACTTGCCCATGACACAAGTCGATATCCGAGAAAATTACAAGTGCCACTGGTGCTTTTCCTATCAATGGTGCATGCTGCGTAATCCGCATCTGAATAACCTACAAGTTTAAAGTTCGAATCTTTGGTGTACCAAAGTCCAAGGTTAACAGTGCCGGAGAGATATCTTATAATACGTTTCACAGCAATTAAGTGTGCTTCTCTAGGGTCGGATTGATAACGAGCACAAACACAAACACTAAACATAATATCGGGCCTACTAGCAGTAAGATAAAGGAGTGAGCCAATCATACCTCGATAGAGCGTTTGATCAACACGTTTACCTTTTAAATCTTTGTCGAGTTTGTTGCCGGTGGCCATTGGAGTATCATATGATTTAGCGTTTTCAAGTCCAAACTTCTTGATTAAGTCCTTTGTGTATTTGGCTTGATTGATAAAAATGCCTTCACTCATTTGTTTGATTTGAAGCCCGAGGAAGAATGTGAGTTCTCCCATCATGCTCATTTCAAACTTGCTCTTCATTAGTTTCTCAAAGCGCTTGCACAACAATTCATTAGTAGAACCAAATATAATATCATCAACATAAATTTGAACAAGTAATTTATGACCATTATGTTTGGCAATGAAAAGAGTTGTATCGATTTTACCGCGAGTGAAGCCTTTTTCGATGAGAAACTTGGATAGTGTATCATACCATGCTCTTGGAGCTTGCTTGAGTCCATACAAAGCTTTCTGGAGTTTGTACACATGATTTGGAAATTGAGAATCTTCAAATCCAGGTGGTTGAGCTACATAGACTTGTTCTTGGAGTTCAGCATTTAGAAACGCGCTCTTTACATCCATTTGATATAACTTGAAGTTCTTGTGAGCGGCGTAAGCTAGAAATAATCTGATAGCTTCAAGTCTTGCTACGGGCGCAAAAGTTTCATCGTAGTCAATTCCTTCTTCTTGCCTATAGCCTTGTGCAACCAATCTTGCTTTGTTTCTCGTGATGGTTCCATTCTCATCCATCTTGTTTCTGAACACCCATTTCGTACCAATCACTCCATGATCATTTGGTCTTGGAACAAGAGTCCAAACCTTACATCGTTCAAATTGATTGAGTTCTTCTTGCATTGCAACAACCCAATTAGGATCCTGGAGCGCTTCATCAGCCTTCTTCGGTTCAATTTGAGAGATGAATGCAGTGTAAGCATCAAAGTTTGTAGCTCTCCTTGTACGAACACCAACTTGTAGATCACCGATGATATTAGCAATTGGGTGACCTCTAACTTCACGAATTTCAGGAGGTAAGTTAGGTTGAGTCGTAGTAACTTGAAGGTCTTCAATTGGTACATCTTCACCAGATTCAAAGCCATTAAAATTTGGGGGTTGAACTGGCTCAGAATCAAAATTTTGGTTAACACCAGATGCAGCAGTAGAAATAGGCGCGTGAGAGGAATCATGAGGCGCAGCATGGGAATGAGGCGCAATAGAGGATTCACCAGGCGCATTATAAATTGAATTAGGCGCATTTGATGTAGATGGATTTCCTTGTGTTGATAGATTCTGATCTTGAGTGGGCGCAACATGAATAGGAGCACCTGTATCATTTAGCTCAACAGAATCATCAGCAACATTTGGAGCCAAATGTGGCTCAAGGAGAGAATGTTCATCAAATGTAACATGTACAGATTCAACTATCACTAAAGTAGATCTATTAAAAACACGAAAAGCTTTAGAGTGTTTGGCATACCCAACAAAAATACCTTCGTCGGCTTTGGCATCGAATTTACCTCTATGTTCGTTTCCGTTGTAGAGGATATAACATTTGCAACCAAAGATCTTGAAGAATGCAATGTTGGGAGTTCTACCACGCCAAAGTTCATACGGAGTCTTGTTGTAAAGTTTGTTGATGAGGGAACAATTTTGAGTAAAACATGCAGTGTTGATAGCTTCTTCCCAAAAGTACTTAGGCAATTTAGCTTCAGCTATTATCGTCTTTCCCGCTTCAATCAACGTCCTATTCTTTCTTTCAACAACGCCATTTTGTTGAGGGACTCCGGCGGTTGAAAAGTTGTGATCTATCCCATGATCTTCACAATATCGAGCAACACCGTTGTTTTTTAATTCTGTTCCATTGTCGGATCAAACACTAACGATGTCATCTTCTTTTTGGGTTTAGAGCAGTCGAAATAAGGTAGTGAGAATATCATAACAATCATCTTTTGTAATCATCATCTCCACCCATGTACATCTTGAATAATCATCCACCACAACTAGAGTATACTTGTTTCTTCTAATACTTGCAGTGGTGACTGGTCCAAATAGATCAATGTGAAGCAGTTGCAAACATTTAGTAGTTGAAGGATTTGACTTGCTTGAAAATGATTGCTTCGGTTGTTTGCCAAGTTGACACACGGCGCATTTTTGTCATGATGATCAGCAACCTTGGGGAGTCCTTTAACAAGGTTATTCCTGCTGAGTTTAGATAGATACTTGATGTTCAAGTGACTTAAGCGCTTGTGCCACAGCCAACTATTTTCGTTCACACTTTTTGCTACAAAACAAAGATTAGTACTAAAGTTCATACTATGGAAATCAATAATATAAATATTTGTCTTACGATATCCCGTGAGTAAGATAGCTCCAGTTTTGCCATTCTTGATAAGACATTGCGTTGAAGTAAAATGGCATTCTAATCATTTGTCGCAGAATTGAGATATGGATAATAAGTTGTGCTTGAGCCCTTCGACGAGTGAGACTCTTTCAATGCACACTTTGTCTTTCTTGAGCTTTCCATATGCAACAACTTGACCTTTGTTATTATCACCAAATGTTACGGAGGGACCTCTTTCTTCATGGACATCTTCTAATAAGGATTCATCTCCAGTCATGTGTCGTGAACACCCACTATCGAGAATCCATTCATAATTTCTAGCTTTTGAAGATCCAGCCATGAAACAAAGAACCTGAAATATAGACATTTAAGCAGGTCCCCTTTATTCCTTTTGGGTCCTAGGGTTAGCAACTTTTAACAACCCACTCTTGCTTGACCTTAGGGTTTTTACGTCCTTTGGCATTGGGAGTGAATCGCAAAAGGCATTCCACGGCCTTGTGTCCTGAACAATCACAAATGGAACAATGATGAAAGCCACCAATCACGTGAGTTTTCACAAACTCCTTACTTTTCTTAGGGATGGCATTCTTCTTTGGGTCAGATGAACTAGCCTTAACAAAATCTTTCTTTTGAAATTTTGGAGTGCTTTTTCTAGGAGGGCGCATAGGGCTAGGAGGCGCACGGCGATGAGGCGCGTGGCTCTTAGGCGCATAATGAGCACTCGGAGAAGGAGCGCGCCTATTTTCAAGAATGATTTTTCTAGGAGATGGTTCATCTGTAGCTATATCTTTCCCATTAGCTTTCCCAAATTGCTTCGTTGGGTAGACATAATGGAATGTTTGTCTCTTGACTTTTTCCTGTCCTTTACCCATTGAATTAGAATGTTTTTCCTTGGGAATTTCAAAAGTTTGCTGGTTAGTAAATTCACTATCTCTTTCAGCACAGACATCACATTTAAAGTTGTCACTAGTTGATGAGAATCCCAAGCCACTTTTATCACCACTGACTTTTTGGGACTCAAATATATTTTCCATAGTGACACGAGAATTGGACCACTCATTTGTAATCTTTTTAAGATCAGTAATTTGAGCAGCCAATTCATCGTTTTGAACTTTAAGAAGTGAGTTCTGTTCTGTTAGAAAAGTATTTTTAACAGTAAGAGGAGTCATGCTCTTTATCTGCTCCTTAAGGAGGGTGAGTTCAGATTTAAGTAGAGATTTCTCGGTCTTAAGCTGGGAAATTTCATCACATGATAGTGCTAAAGCTTCCTTCATACTATCAAATCTAGTGATTACCTTTTCAGCCTTTTTGAACAATTTTTCTTGTTCAGCAATCACTTCATCATCATTGATTTTGGAGATTGGAGCAGTTGGTTCAACTTGAAGTCTAATGTATGCTCCTTTTCTCAACTTGTTCCTTGCACAAGATCACATCGTGAGAATAACAATCCACCATCGCTTTGAGCCGGAGTGAGAAATCCTTGTTCAATGAGCTCGCTGATGGTTGGTCCTTTCTTCCTTTTCACTTCTTGAAAACCTGCAGATTTCTTGATAGGTTTATTCAAGGCATTCATATCGGGAACATCTTTGGAGAAGTCATCATCAGAATCATAAGTATCAACTTCATCATCATTTGCCATCAAACAAACGAGTCCATCATTGGAATCTTCATCGCTCTCATCTGAGTCTGTTTCGATCCAAGTGTTCTGCTCATTTACTGGTGCTTCTTCTTCTGTAACCATTCTCTTGTGTCGAGTGAATTTGGGAGTGAACTTGGGAGTATGGCTGCTCTTCTTCTGCATATATTCAAATTTTGGAGTTGGGCAGCTTGAAGCAAAGTGTCCTGGTTTCCTGCAATTAAAACAAATAAGGTCTTCTTTTCTTTTTGAGTCACTGCTCCTCGTGAACTTTGGAGGAGCTCTGCTCGTAGATCCTTGAAATTTGTTGGTTGAGCCGGGCTTGGTAAATTTTCTAAACTTCTGGAATCTCTTCACAAATAAAGCGAAGTCTTCATCGTCCATGTCCAATAGCTCAAAAGTAGAAATTTTTGGATCTGAACTTTTCTCATCTTGTACCGGCGCAGGAGCAGGCGCAGGTGCAGGCGCAGCTTCTCTGTGCGCCACCATAGCCATAGATTTTGACTTTCCTTCAGTTTCGCTGATTCGTTGGAGTTTGAGCTCATAAACCTTGAGATTTGCATAAAGGTTCCTTAAAGTCCATACATCTAAAGTTCCGGCGTCTTCAAGAGCGCTAGATTTATGAAGATATCTGGAGCCGAAAGCTTGGAGAAAATTTACATTCAAATCTTTGTTAGAAAACTTCATGCCAAGTGAAATACATAGATTTATAATTTCACAGTAGCGTTCATAAGTTTGTCTTAAAGTTTCACCGGGGAGTTGAGAGAAATTGTTGAATCTCTTTTGAACTTCATATTTCTTGTTTTCCTTGCAGACGGTGTCTCTTTCAATATGCTCTTCAATAGCATCCCATAGCTCATTGGCGGTAGCACAATGCATGACTTGTTGTTTCATAGCCGTGCTTAGAGTGCTTAGAAGTATGTTTCTTGCTTTTCCATCATTTGCAACTCTTCTTGTTTCTTCCTCAGTCCATTCCTCTTTTGGTTTCTTGACGGTTGGTTGAACAGGATTTGTGCGCGGATTTGTATTCGCTTTCATAGGAATGTAAGGTCCATAAACCACGGTGTCATGAAGTCTTTCATCGATTGAGTTGAGATGAGTTAAGATGCTGAATTTCCACACGTCAAAATGATATTCATCAAAGACCGGAACGTGAGTGTAGTTTGCAGTTGCCATAGGTTTTGAGTTTGTCATTTAGAATCGGCACCCAAGCTGTTAAGCTTGAAAAATGAAAATGTTTTATAAAGGTGTTTGCTCTGATACCACTTGTTGGTCCCAAAGGGCAACAAGGGTATGAAAAATAGCTAGAGAGGGGGTGAATAGCTGTTTTAAAATTCTTTTCGTACCCTTGATAAACTCAATTGCAAATGCGCACTTTATCAAGTAAGCGTTATGATATGCGCCTAAGTGAGTGAGTGAAATGCACAGCGGAATTTAGTAATGTAAATAGGCGCAAAGTATGATAAAGGGGGTGCACACACACTCTAAGTATTTTGGCTCAAAGTGGGTGAAATAAGAAACTAAGGCAAATGAGTTAACAACACAACACAATTCAGATCAATCAATCTACAATGAGTAAACAAGCAAATAGTGAGTGAAGATAATAACTTGAAAGTAAATGACAAGATAATAACACAAGCTATTTGGAGAGGTTCGATCAATGAAAGATCTACGTCCTCTACCAAGATGGTTAGTCTTGGATTTCTAATGGAGATCTTATATAATGAGTGAGTGTTACAAATTACAACTTTTGAGCTTCTACACTAACTCAAGATCTAATATTCTATGAATGAACAAATCCAAAACAATAACTGGTGTATCTCTAAAAGAAGGATCTACGTGATCAAACTTAAAGAGGTGCGTGTGTGATTTTAGTATCAAGGCTCTTTAGATCTTTATGATTTAGAGCACAATGAAACTAAAGTGTTATAGCTTGAAGATCTAGGCTAAGGATGAAGGTATGAAGATGTTCTTGAGGAATTCTGGAAAAACAAAGGCAATCTTCAAATCTTCAACAAATGCTTTGAGAGAGAAATTCTTGAAATTCTTAGCAAAACTCATCAACTTCAAAATGTTGAAGTTATGGGGTATTTATAGTGAACTTCCAAAAACTAGCCGTTGGAGATCCTTATGGATAAGATGTGCTGTCGCTCGTTGATTGGAGCATGCATATATTATGGCCATTTTGACACTCAACATAAATGTCACCGTTATGGACACGTGTCAACAGATTAGGCGCATATGCATCTTTTAACCACCGTTGGATCATTGGCGTAATTTGAATTTTCTTCAAGTCTTTGAATCTTCAATAAATCACTGAGTGTTGAATAAACACTTTGAGGCGCGTTGAGCCAAGAGGCGCATAGAGAATGCGCGCGTATGAGGCGCATGGCGCGTATGATCAAAATGAGGCGCATAACATTTCTTAGAAGAATGCGTATATGCGCGCGCTAGAAGGCGCATGGCGCTTAGGCGCATGGCTCAACTCAAAATGTGATTTTCTTGAATCTTGGATCTTCTTGCCCTATTTCTAAGCCTATTCTATAACAATGGACAACGTAAAAAATGAAGTATAAATACTTCTTACATGTGGGTCTAAAGTCCATGAAATAAAACTTAGGTGATGGAACAATCAAATCTAATAAATCCTATTACATTAAAACTGAGATATATGTGGGCATACCTAACACGTCGCGTGAGAAGCACATAATTTCTTGACAAACTACGGTGCCTATAGAGGTATAGTCCTCAGGATCGTAGAATTCGGTAAACGGTAACACAGACAGTAAATCGGGACGCAAGTGCTTCGATCTCGTATGGGTTACGCCAATAACTCTTTCGATTCAATCGGGATGCAAGTACCTCAGGATCGATCTTGGTTATTAATTAGGATTTATAGCGGTTCCTTAACCTATACTAGGATTTATAGCGGTTCCTTAACCTGTATTAGGATTTATAGCGGTTCCTTAACCTGCACTAATTGGCTCTCGCTGGGAAAAATCAATTGATTGGTAATTTATAGTGGTCTTCCGAACCAGATTGATTAGTTTTGGACAAGTCCTAGAGATCAAGGTGTTTTGCAATATGTTTTAGTATAAGTGTATGATTGTAACACTTTTAGAGTTTTAGTATGATATGATTATTTGTTGTAACCCGGAGGAAAGCATTTGCAAGTTTGAGGGATCAGAGTGTGTAGAGTTTAGAGATTTGGTAGATGTAAAGTACCTATTGTTTAGGTTTTAAGTATTGAACGATGTTTAATGTTTGTGAATTTCCCAAAGTATGGGGTTTTGGGTGCATTAGTCTCGAACGCAGAGACTTAGTTATGATTTACCCATAATTTGGGGTTTAAATAAATTTTATGTAGATTGCAAAGAATTTTAATTTGTAGATTACCCAAATTCGGGGTTTATTTGCATTTTACTTTGACTGTAAATATTTTGATTGTGAATTACCCAAGTTTGAGGTTTAAGTTAATTCTTGTTGATTTGTAAGAGCTATGATTATAAATTACCCAAGGTCGGGGATTTAAATATGTTAACGTTAAACACGAGGGATTTGTTTGCAAATCATTTTGAGTGAGGGATTTGACTGTAATTTACCTTGAATGAAGGGTTTGATTGTTAATTACTTCAAACGGGAAGGTTTGATTGTTAATTGCCCGAAGTTTAGGGTTCGAGTATGTTAATGTTAACCGTGGAGGGTTTTGATTATAAATTACTTCGAATGAGAAGGTTTGATTGTAAGATACTCAAAGTCTGAGGCTTTAAATGTAAATTTTCCAAAGTATAGGACTTGGGTTTGAATAATGTTAAGTAAAGGTACTTTATTGTGAATTACCCAAGATATGGGGTTAAAATGGAATTTAGGGAAAGCCAGGGGCTGATTTGCCAAATTATGAAACTGGGAGCCGTACGGCTGTGTCCAGGGTGAACGGGACTTTGCGCGGCTGGGGGCAATTTAGTCAAATCACATATAGCGCTAAGGGGTATTTTAGGAATTTCGCGCAGGATTAACTAGGCGGACGGATTTTGACCAGCCGTACGGACGCCTCTGCGGATTCGTCCATACAAGGCGCATTTGGAGCGTTTTTTGCGCAGAAAACAAAACACGCACACACTGTATGTTGGATGAGAAGAAGGGAGAGATATCGCCGGCGACGAGATTGAGGGAAAACTCCGACGATATTTGAAGGGAATCAACTTAGTTTGCTCAGATTTCGATCATGAAACCAAGAGCTCTGCCAAAACCCAAGAAGAATGTGCCTCACATGAGATTCCAACACTTTGAGCTATCCGACTTGTACGTGCATCCAAGACTTCATTCGTTCTATCATGCGGCCGGGGAAGTGGTAAGGATTCGATTTTGAACTCGTTCGTTTGATTAATTTCAGATTTGATTGGGTTTTGATTGAATCCGAATTTCTAGGGTTTAAGATCTAAAATTTGGGGATTTTGCATATTTGACTGATTTTGACTCAAATTGGTGGATTTTTGAAATCGGAGCTGTTCGTAGCGTGGGTAACACGTTAAATTTGTGATTTTGTTGAAAAAAACATTTTTGTATTTTAAAGTGTGTTTAGTCCAAAAAAGTTGCAATCTTGGACCTATTTTGACTCCGTTGACTTTGTTAAAAGTGATTTTGGATTTTGTTATAACATGGGGGCGTAGTATACACGGATTTTAGATAAGGAAGTTCGTTTTTTGTGAATTTGCTTGTTTGTCCGTTTATGTCGCGGTTTTGACTGTTTTTGGACTATTTTGGATTGATTTGTTCTAGGTAGACTAGGGTTTTATTCGCGAGTTGTATAGTATGCGGTGTATATGTAACAAGGTATTTGTTGGGATATTTGTGGTCTTTGCTAGACTAAAATGCAACAGTTTATATTTACACATATTTATAAAAATAAATTGCTAGATCAATTTCATACCTGAGCTGTGTATACCTGTTTGTGTTTGCAGGTTGTATTGCCTCCTTTGAAGTCAAGGGGCTCATGCGGCGTTGTGTATGACTTATGGGATAGGACTCCAGAGACTGTTCGGAGCAGGGTGCGGGCCACCGGCTTGGGTTTATTCTTCGAGAGCATGTCTGGTCAGGGAAAGCTGACCAAGAGCACTGACCTTGTCATGGCACTCCAGGAGCACTGGTGGGACACCACCCATACGTTTCACTTTAGTTGGGGAGATGTAACGGTGACTCCTTCTGACTTTTTGGCCATTACCAGGTTGTGGTTCACGGGCCGTCCAGTGTGGGGCGATGACATTCTGCTTGCCGATGGGAGTGCGGATAGGCTCCAGAGCTTGATTGGGTTTGACTGCACTGACATTAGGAGCGGGTATGGTATACGTTTGGGTGGCCTTAGGAGGCAGTATGAGGGGATGTTGTCCGATCTGGAGGCCGGTGGAGGCGACTGCTCGGGTCTTTATCTGGTATGGGTTGTCACATACTATTTTTACTAACACCGGTACCACGGCGATGATTTCTTTGTTAGGATGTTTGGTGGACTTGGATGCCATGAGGGGGATTGCTTGGGGGTCTGCCGGTTTGGCGGAGTTGTATCGTTCCTTAGACCGGAGCTGTCGGTCTCAGTCGGCGTCAGTTGACTGCTTACATTTTGCCTTGGAAGTATGATCCGTTTCTTGTCTATCTCTGATTTCAGTCACGTTCATCTTGTAGATTATTTCTGATCTAGTTCCATGATTTCTCTTGCAGTGTTGGGCTTACGAGATCTTTGCCTTGAGCCGATTTGGGACCACTAGTGCTCGGTCGATTTTCCAAACTATGTGTCGATGGGTACCGAGCTGCAGGAGCAGGGGCGACGAGACCTCTTGGCATTACACATATGTGCAGCTGAAGACCATTTTGATGGGACCTCGGCCGAGAGAGACCCTTTTTTACCCAAGGGTGGAGCTAGATGCCGAGTTGGTTGCTGCAGGGGCTATTGAGGCGACGGGGCAGAGGCGGCTTTTGGTTGGCCTTAGTGGGGATGATCTTTATTTTGTCGAGCGGGTACGAGCACAGCATGGAGCAGGTAGTGCTTACAGGATTCCTGCGGATCCTCCCCGTTATATGACTGATCCCACGCCTCTGCATGACCGGGAGAGATTGACGGCATGCATTGATACCGGACAGTTTATGGTAGAGGGGGCATTGTATGATGATTTTGCTCGGGCACGCCTCAGGGGCCGCATGCCGTGATTGAGGAGAAGCTGCAGGAGATGAGACAGAGGCGGGTTAAGCCAGCAGCGCCGGGTCCGGCGGGTCCTTTATTTGACAGGGTTTTTGGGGCTCCTTTATATGACTATACCGATGACAGCGGTAACCCTCAGTGGGTTCAGTATGAGGAGGGTGAGGTGGCTCCAGAGTTCCAAATGCCTGTGGGTCATGTTGGTGTACGTACCTTTACCCCTTCTTTTATTATCCCTCTTCTTGTCTTTAGTCATCCTCTTGTTCGGGCTTATTCTGACATGCTTACCCTTTTGCTTAGGTGACTCCTCGGACATATGAGGATATGGCCCGTCGTGAGTCTGGCTTACGAACGGTGATCAGGAGGTTGCATAGGAAGGTGGCGAAGGGTCTTCGCAAGGTGGCAGAATGTGGCGGTTCTCCCCCTTCCAGTGATGACGATGGTGCTCCAGGCGGACGTCCTCGGAAGAGGACTCGGGGCGGTGCTAGCGGATCGTCTTTTTAGTTTCTGCAGTAGTTAGTGGTAGCATAGACAGTATCATAGTAGATTCATGGATGACTGTATAAACACTTATATTTGCTTTATGTCTAGCAGTATGTACAGTAGCATGTAGCACGTAGATAGTAGATAGTATGCATGAAATGCAGTCCTAGTTGGGCTTATAAACTGCTTGGTATCTGGTATACTCTATTTTATGCAGGTTTGGGATCAGCCCGCCTGGGTGGATTGGGCCTATAAACAGGTGGACCCTTTAAAAAAAATTCTAATTTGCCTAAAGACAGTTTAAGGCTTTTGACCTATGGGAGATGAGCTTCAGGACCCAAGGGTAGCCTAAGGTATAGGACCGAGTTAGTTAGGACATCATAGAGATGAGACGAAAGACATTTTTGTAAATTAGGGGGGACCGAGTGTGTAGGATTTATAAATAACGTGTCGTGAAAGAAAACACTTTAAAAATGTGATGACCTTATAAAAATGCCTTATAATTAATTACAGCCTAATTAATTCTAGTACTTGTTCTCCGTCGGGTTTGTTGATTAGGGTAGTCCTTCGAGTGAGTATGACTTAGTCGGGTTGCCGGTGATTTCTGAGTAACCAAGCATTTGACATAACTTGTTTTGGAGAAGCCCCAGTTTGAATGGGGGTACTTGAGAGAGGTGACCATGTCGATCTTTCATGAGGAGATGACCTTTCGTGGAGAGTGATCTTGTTGGAGCATCGGCAGTCGGTCCGGTTCCATTGGGGCAGCCCCAGTTTGGTGAGGGCATAAGGTGAGGAATGCTACCTCTTTTAGACGCACCCTGTTTTTTCTCTAGACCGCCCTTGCGGGTTTTCAATCTAGGTGGGTATATTCTTTTAGCATCATTTTTTTTATTTTTACTTATCTTCAGTCGACTCGAAATAAAGTAAAAAGACAGAAATGTACGGACGACTTGCAAGAGCCTTTTCATTATAATGAGAGGAGAGTGAGAGACAGAGAACGAGAGGGAGTTCTCACATTTTGACTCTTTGGAAAACTAAGTGTATATATGTACAAAAGGAAGGAAGCCCCTGCTTGACAGAAAGTAGGTGTTTAGCTCTTTCCTAAATTGTAGAACAGAAGACTTGTCGAGACATTTGAAAATGGTTTTATTCGGAATTGTCTTTTGATTGCTCGAGAATGGACCTCATTGATTAGTTATGTATCTTATGATTATGTTTTAGACAAGTAGTCTCAAAATAATAAACGCCTTGATTAATTGAGAAAGGGAATAGAAATTATGGTGTATGGGGAAGAGAGAAAAGAATGAAAGTTGGCTCGAGGTGGGTTGTGTATATTTTGTGGAGTGGACCATGAGGTTGCCTACGTTCCTCTTGGTGTGAGAGGCTCAGGTCCACGTAGTTCGAGGTGATCCGGTTGACGATGATACCGGTATTGAGTGTTGGTTTGTTCCAATGTCGCTTGTTGCTTTGGACCGCTTCGTTTGTAGTTGTTGCTTTGGATTGCTGCCGTCGAATTGAGTTGAACTCCTTAGGAAAGAAAGAAAAATAAAAAATAAGAAGTGAAAAGATAGTGGGACCTTTACTTTTCCTATGATGATAGCCCCTTCTATTTTTCTTTGCTTTGATTTATTATTATTTTTTTGTGCACACCCATATTTTTGCCTAGGCCGCCCTTGCGGGTTTTCAACCTAGCGGGCTTCTTTTTTGTGCATTTGCTCTAATTTTTGCCTAAGACGCCTGTTGTGGGTTTCAACCTAGCGAGTTTTTTTTTATATATATATATTTACATATGAAACTTTGGGCATGATGAGCCCCTAATTCGCTTTCATCTTTGGGAGGCATAACTCGTAGAGGGGGTTTGAATAGCCCCTTGCATTTTGTTGACATCTTCGAGGAGGACAGACAGTCCCAGTGCATCGCCATGTCGGGAACGAACAGCCTTTGTGATTGTGCGGGCGCTTCTTCGATGGTGAGCAGCTCTGTAGTCATCGTCTTCTTCGTGGCAAAATGGAAGTGTATATGGGGAGTATTTAGTGGATTCACACAGTGGGTATACACGAGGAGGATATATGGAGGGTGCACACGGTGGGTGTACACGAGGAGGATATATATGGGAGGTGCACACAGTGGGTGTACACGAGGGGGATATATATGAGAGGTGCATACAGTGGGTGTACACGAGGGGTGTATATGGGGGGTGCACACAGTGGGTGTACACAAAGAGAGTATATATGGAGGGTGCACACAGTGGGTGTACACAAGGAGAGTATATATATGGGAGGTGCACACAATGGGTGTACACAAGGAGGGTAAGTTTAGAGAGTGTATATAGAAACAAGAAAACAATTCGATTGATCAAAGCGTTTGTTATTTTGAGACTAATTGTTTGTTTAATTATGTATGATGGTTTGTGGGTCCATTTACCTTTTAATGAGTCTTCATTAATGAATATGTTTGTGATTAATTCATCATATAAAGATATAGCAATCAATTGTCAATTAAGATTAATACAATTTTCATGGAATTGATGTATGTATGCGAGATTATGTCTCAAGTCTAGAGAGAAAATAAATAAAGACTCTTTTTATTAAAGACTCGAATTGACTAGTCCGAGGTGGACTTTAATAATCTAAATAGGGTCCGAAGTGGACTTTTTGCTAGTAAAATAGAAGACTAATGTCCGAGATGGACTTTGACTAAAAGACTTTCTCGAACCTACGAAGACTGAAAGACTCTTTTTATATATATATATATATATATATATATATATATATTATTATTATTATTATTATTATTATTGAAGGAGGCTTTGGATCTTCCTTTTCATTTGGAGGCAATTCTCGGTGTCATGTCCAACGTATTAGTGATACTCGCAGTATTTGGAGGGATCCAAGTCTTGTCTTGCAAAGTGTGGTTTGTAGGCGAGGAGAGGAGATAACTTGCCAGCTTTAACTAGACTTTTGAAGCACTTGTCTAATGGCATACGCAAATCATCGTACTCGTGCTCGTCTTTTTTGTCACGAACCATTCCTTGCTGATGAGTAGTCATAGGAGGCATCCTAACGGGAAAAGTCTATGGTGGTGGCCCATACATTTGAGGAGCGTATGGGTGTCAAAACTGAGCATGAGGGAGAGTGCGGTTGAAGTACTCATAGATGCCATAGATATCAGACTGGAGACGCTCCTTGGTGCCCTTTAGAGCCTTGCACATTACTTTCTGAAAGCGGTCAGTTTGCTTGGGGAGAACAGTCTCAAACAAGGCCTCTTGTTCATCGAGAGCGGTTCGGAAGAGGATTGCTTGTTCCTTGAGGATAGTCTCATAGTGGGCTGCTTGCTTGTCGAGGATAGTCTCTTAGTGGGCCGCTTGTTTGTTGAGAGCGTTGTTAAGATGGACTGCTTGCTCGTTGAGAACGGTGTTGAAGTGGGTTGCTTGCCCATTGAGAACAGTATTGGGGTAGAGAGTTGTCTCGAAACCTTGGGTGGTAGCTTCAGTTGAGACTTCAATGATTTCTTCGGCAGACATGATGCGGGATTCTGTAGTTGTTGGTGGAGAAGTTAAGTCTTTGAATTGAATTAGACTCATAATTAATGACAAGTCATCGTTTATAAAATCATTTTTTTATGAAAAGACTCGATCTCCGTATTTTTGAAATGTTCTTTGAATGAAAAGACTAAAAGTTTGACCGGGCCGGAGCTTCCTACGTTCTCCTTACCATGCGGGAGAGGTCCCACACGATGAGAGGCTCAGGTCACCGTAGTTCGGGTTAAGTAAAACAAGTGAGATAGTGACAGAAGAGGTCAGTGATTTTGAAAACCATAAGTATTAGAAGATGACCGTAGAGGTCTAAAAGTAAGGGGAGATGACTCGGTCCTTGGTTAGGTATAGGTAGAGGGACCCTATGTAAGGTGGTTCTTGACTTGAATGAGTTGGGTAAGGTTTGACATGGGTAGGCCAAAATGTAGGTCATCTAAGGTTGGTTAGCTTGACTAAAGGTGAGGCCAAGATGATGGGTTGACCTAGACGGGTCGAAAACGGGTTGACCTAGATGGGTTGGAGGTTGACTAGAGTTGATCTAAGGTATACTAGGTTGACCTAGACGGGTCGACTGTTGACTAGAGTTGATCTAAGGTAGACTCATGCAACATGATGAATGATTTTAGTAAGGTTAAGATTACTGTTTTGATAAGTGTTCTTAAACTAGATCAAAGTGCATGGTTTAGACACGGACAAGGTTTAACCTCAACCGATCACAAGCGACACTGTCGCGCCCCAGACCCGTGGTCCTACTTGGCCCCACGCTCGGGATAAGATTGGAAGACGTCATAAAACACTTTTAGAAATTTTTTCAAAATATACTTTCATAAAGTTTAACAAAATCCACACTCGAAGTTCAAAGACTTCCATTTAACTTTCAAACAAACTCTTTCACAAACGAAATTATTTAGCCCGAAGGCTTACACACTCTTATACAAATGTACAATTACCACACTTTAACAAAATAAGTGATACACGGATAAAGTCTCGGGTACACTACCCCAAAGGTTATACATTTATATAATGTAACCTTTAAACCACACTTACTTTCCAAAATGGATTATCAACCCGACGTCCTCTATTGTGAAGTGACCTATCCCCTGGACTCGCCTTTATCTAAAACAGTAAACAAATAAGGGGTGAGAATGAATCTCAGTAAGCTACTAAAATGCAACTATGTTTCATGCTAAAATGATAAGCATAAAGAACAATATCATAAGCATCACATAGCACATAGTATGAGAGGTAAAATCAACTCATATACCACAAATACCACAAATGCCACACTCAAGTGGATACCAAGCCAAGGTTTACCCAATAAACATAACTGTCTGAGAATACCATCTGAGAAAACTATCTGAGAAAACCATCTGAGCAGCATAAATAGCTGAAGCCGGGATCCCGAAAACCAAACCATAACCATAAGAACCAAAGTAACAACGGGGGGAATATGACACAAAGTCATAACCCAAGGCTCACCCCATCCAAGGCCAATCTGGACTGAGGAAATAGAAAAGGCAACAGTGGAAAACCTTATAGCGAACTTGGCTTGTGTGCCACTATAATTCTCCCACCGCCTGACACAAGGTACCAATGGAAAACCTTATAGTGGACATAACTTGTGCCACTATAATTCTCCCACTACCTGACTCAACAACAAGTACCAGCTGGACTTTAAACACGAGCATAGTAATGAATACTTGCTTAAACAACAACCAGGGGCAATGATTCCAAAGTAGGGAACCAGGCCAAACACATCACAAAGATGAACCAATCCAAACCACATCAAGAGATGTTCAACAATATCTAATTAATATTTAGTTCAATTTCACAACACATATGTTCACAAAGGAACCGCTTCCAATACTCGAATGTTCCACAACAACTCTCTAGGTACTCTAGGGTATCACCTAAGACCTAGACCAAAATTGAACTCTAAATCACTTGGATCAAAACAACTTAAACTTTCAGCAGCCCTGGGCGGTCGCCCACACCAGACTGTGCGGCCGCCCAAAATGCCCTGTTCCAAGACAAAAACCTTCCAGATAAGTGTGTGGCCGCACGCCCTATTTGCGCGGCCGCCCAACACACCTCGCAGGCCAAAACATGAATAAATTATACTTCCTCTATTCCACCGTCCCAAATGTAGGAGTATACTTTCACTAGCATTTTAACAATACTAACAATACCCAGGAGTACAATACATTCCCAAAACTTTACTTTCAAGTTTATTTCATTCTTTTTACCGTCCCACAAATAATAGAATAATTTTCTTTTATTCCATTTAAATATTTTACCGTCCCAAAAGTATATGTATAATTTTCTAATATACTCATATACTCCTTTAGGGATACTTTCATTCATTTCCCCGTACCACAAATAATGGTACAATTTTTTCTAGTAACATTTAAATTAAGTTAATATTTCACCGTCCCACGAATAGGAGTATACTTTTTAACACTTATTCATTCACAGGACACACAAACATACGTAAACCATACTTTTCATTTTCTTTACCCAACTTACTACATACTCCCATTGTCCCAAATAAACAAGTATCACAAAATTCATCCAAATCACAAAATTAACAATCACAAGTATCAAGTATGGCATATATGACCATTTTAACATTTAAAGGGGAATTAGTAACTTACCTATTTCCGAAAAAAGTATCGCAGAAATAATATTTGATCGGGTAGAAATGATCTACTCAACGCCCTGATCATTTTTATATAATTAGTTTTTAAAACGGAAAAGTAATTAAAAAGATAGAAATTAAAATGAGATGAACTCACCTTCTTCGTTGATACAGAGAGAGAAAGGAAAGAAAAGTATATGAAACGCAGAGACTGAGAGATAAGTATGCCTTATATTGAGATTTTTACTCCATTTTTCCAACTTTGGTCATTGGACTTTCATTTTTAACACTTAAGCCCCTGAACTTATAATTCCACAAAGGACCCTATAGTTTCAACTTAATCATTTATCTCTTTTAACCATTATTACTACTAACTAAGTAAATAACACAATTAATAAAACTATATGTGCAAGTCATAAAATATGATGCAACACATAAAATTCACACATAATGTCAAATTAAAATCCCCAAAAATATAAAATAATAGGGACAGGTTTTGGGGTCGTTACAGACATGGTGAGTTAGATAGCCCGGGTGCCACGAAGATAGAGGCGACAGGATCACCAAAATATGTGCACTCAGTGGAGTATCTGGAGTAGGGTGTGCTGTGTGACACGGACTAGTGGTAGTGTGCAATTTGATTACGTATTTTATAATGATATGCAATGCAGGAGAGAAGTCTACGAGCATAATAATTCATAGTAACAGTATTTAAGCATGAAATAAACATAAATATAGCAGATCTATAATATTTAAACATGCTATGAATACCAAGAACCTGCAGGAATTTGTTAGAAACAGATTTGTAGAAAAGGAAAGCCGTACGGCTTGGCAGCTGGCGTACGGGGGATAGGGAGGCGTACGGATCTTAATTACAGAAACGCCAGAAATTGCAGAAGTGCAGTTTTTTAAAGAAGAAGCGTACGCAGGGCAGTTAGAACACACACAAAAATCATGAAGTTAATGAAAGTCAGACCCTCTTATGTTTTGAAAAAGGTTTTCAAAAACAAGTCTCCAACAGAGTCGCCACTGTGAATACGTCCGATTGAAATTGAGAGTCGCCACGTTGTTTTATTTGTTTTTAAAATATTGAGAAAACCATTTATGAGAATAATAGGGTTCGGGGGTCAAATTACAATAAGAGAAGAATATTAATGTGATCACTCCTATTGCCCGATGAATCGGTCTTTCTATCATGATCAATGTGTGTGTGTTAGTGATTGAGACCGGATCCGAGGATTTCCTACATTCTTCTTAACGTGAGAAGATCAGGTCAGCGTAGTTCATTGATGAATTAGAATGGGGAGAGATGAAGCGGGATCATGCATAATGAAGGGGGGGGAGAAAGAAACATATAATATGATCACATCCTAGAATAATGATTATTCATCTCAAGAGAGCTAATGATCATGGGAATAATTACCTAAAGTTAAGGGTTTAGAAGTAGTTTCTAGATCTTGTCGATCATCATCGGCTATGCATATAAAATAGGGATTAAAACATTACATCTAGTATTTTAAGTATGATAAGTCTTAGATCTAGCATAATAATAAGAACATCATGAAACAATAGGAATGAACATGTAAACATGAAGATCGTTACCCTAAATATAGCATTATGTAAGTAATATATGTGACCTTGATCTAGTGCGGGTTTTGTGGAAACCCTAGATCATCATCGGTCAAGAACACGAACGATAAACAAAACCCTAGATCTAACAATATATGAATGAATATAATAGATCTAAGTAATTAAAGTAGTAAGAACGCGTTACCAAACCGATTAAAGAGGCTTCGAAGGTTGAATCTTCACTCCTTTGGTTGATGACGGTGTTGAATCTCTTTGATGATCATAGTGATATCAAAGAGAGGGTTTGAGAGGGTTTTAAGAGGGAGAGAGAGAGGCTGGGAATGTCTTCTGTAAGGTTTTTCCTGTAGGTTGATTGTGTGATCAAATGGCTGAGAGGAGGGGCCTATTTATAGGGAAAAATTAGGGAAAAGACAAAGTGGCCGTACGGCCAAGACCTAGCCGTACGGTGGTAATGAAGGCGTACGGTTTCTGTCCTTGAATTCTATCTTTATCAAGATCTCATCGAATCCTTATCAGTTTATTCTCGGGATTTGTTCATTATCCTGATGGAATTCGATCTATAACTGATTTCGTCTTTCAGGAACTCTAGGAATCTGTTGGAGAAGTCCATGTTAGGTTATAATTGCCTAAAAGGTCCTCAGAGGCTCCTAAACGTCTAGGAAGTCCTTGATATTCAGATCGGGTACTAACACTGATCCTGAAGAACATGTCGCCCACTACTAGGAGAAAATGGAAATCGTCTGTATACCTCTACAATTCAGAGAAGCATGCTTGTGTAGAGGATTTGGATCGACTTTGGTAGGACCAGCTCTGAAATTGCTGATCCGTCAACAACCTGGGTCTATAGGATCATTTGCTTAACTTGTCAACATGTTCTATAACCAGTTCTCTTGCATCAGACAGTTTGACAAACTCACCAGCGACCTCTACCGCATCACTCAGCAACCCACCGAAACTCTGAAAGATTATGTGAATAGGTTCAACAAAGAGATCCTAGAAGTCCCCAACCTAGATATGTCGACAGCTACGGAAGCGTTTAAGATGGGACTAAAGAAATATTCCCCATACTACACGAAATTGGTAATGACCCCTTGCAAGAAGATGGATGAGATCAGAAACAGAGCATTAAGGTGTTTGGTTTTGATGCACCATGCGCAGCGGAATAATAACATGAAATCAAATACCCATAAGCCCGGATCCGTCCATGTTGATTAAATTAAATACGAGATGAAAGAAACTAACCCTTGAAGATTGAATCCATGAACACGGACTTTAAGGTGCTAAAGCAAACACCCTCTATCGGTATCCACACGTCGAACGGACTCAAGAACGCCTTCTTGATGCGAATGCTAGATCTAAAGGCTTGATGAAGAAACACACTTTCATCGTAGGAATTATTTTGCTTCTTTAATTATTATATTTTGATGATTCTAAATCTCAAAATAAATAACCCTCTCTCTCTATGGTTTATTGTTTCTCAAACAATTGTTATTGATTTCTAAAATCAACCATTGAAGTTGTCAATCCCGGCTGCATATATTTATATGAGGGTTTGGCCTAATTCCGTTTGGGCTTGGGATTCCTTGTCAGACAAGGAATCTGAACAAACTGACCAGATACGGGTAAGGTAGCTGTACGGTTCCTAGATAGTCGTACGCCACTCTTCCAGCTGTACGGTCATAGTTCAAATTCCCATATTTTTCCAGCCTTTTCAATCCGTTCTATTGTGTGTGACCCAATAGGATTATACTAAGTTGGTAACGAGTCTGAACAAGTCAGAACCCGTAAGTCATAAGCGGACTCTAGCAAGCCATTATAACTACCCAATTAGTATAGTTTTGAAAGTCCAAAGTTACCTTATATAACATATCACAATCTCTTTGTCATGTGATATCATATTGGACATAAGTCATGGTCCACGTCAACGTACGTTGTCCAATGCTTTCTCGATCTTGAGTAGATTGATATGAGCAAATGACATTGATCACATCAATTCATTTGGGCATGGCCATGCACTATCATCAATCTCACTCATCGAGTGGCCTAAGTAGATATCTTTCCGAAGAGGGGCAAGTTCCATCTTTACTTATCATTCTTCCCTACGAGAATCCGGTAGCGTTTGAGTACGTCAAACATAATGTTCATCATGTGGAAGACCATGATAATCTCAGGTCTAAGGATTTAAATGGTATGACTATTATGAGATTTAATTATGACATTTGACCATGACATAAATCTCATAATGGGTCTATCCAGTACCTTGTTCTCCAACAAGTACCCACAAGTTTAATCCACATCCTATGCACCATAATCATCATATGATTATCCATTAAACTCATGCTAGCTCTTCATAAGTGCCAGGGACAATGATTATTATAATAAACATGCAAAATATATAATAATCGGGTTTGTTGTCTCTATAACAATGAAGCTATGATGTAACGCATAGGCCTTTC
The DNA here is from genome assembly GCA_026119855.1 of Campanula takesimana. NCBI lineage: Eukaryota > Viridiplantae > Streptophyta > Magnoliopsida > Asterales > Campanulaceae > Campanula > Campanula takesimana. Next base: position 118,244 of record JAOWBW010001833.1, read on the forward strand.
TCAAGGGCCTAGGGCATAATATCCAACATAAGGTTCATCAGGTTGGAAGAAGATGAGATGCAGCAATCCAAACTCTACAGCAAGGCGTCGACGTATGACAATCCAGACAAGAAGATGGAGACATCTCATCAAAAGTAGAACAGGCCCAAGCCAAACTACAAAAACGATCATAATAAGATCAATCCTGTGGAGGATGGAGATAAAGACGATACTGAATGTCCCAAGATTTCTAACTATTGTTTTTCTATTGGTGTTTCAGATATACTTTATGCGATGAACAACTTAGGTGACAAATCAAGATGGCCCAAGAAGAATGACAAACCCTCAGGATGGAAAGACAAATCTAAATGGTGTACCTACCATGAGGATTTTGGACATCTTACTGAAGATTGCATCGCCTTACGAAAAGAACTTAGCTACTTGCTGTCAAAAGTATATCTCAAATAACTGCTTAGCCACCAAAAAAATAAGATGGAGAATAAGGAGTCGACTCCCGCATGACAACCATCTCCTCCAACTAGTAAGGCAATCAATGTTATTAAGGGTGGTTCTGACATTTGTGATACTTCTTATTCTGCAGCTAAAAAGCATGCTAAGGAATCTAAGGATGAAAGCCTGGAAGAAAAAAAGGATATATCGGTTGACTTCTCAAGACGACATCACCTTCAAAGAAGACGACAGGGACAACGTCTTGGATCCACATCATGACGGACTGGTCATTGCTCCGCAGATTGCGAACTGTTAAGTAAGGCCCATACTTAATAGATGTTGAAGCAGGAAAGGGGGCATACATATTGTCTACTTTGGGTGGCCAAATAGTCCCAAGAAGTTGGAATGCTGTGCATCTTAAACAATACTTTATGTGATCGACATCCTCTCTCAGGTAATTATGCAGGTATGAATTCCCCTTTATTTAAATTTCATTTCATTTCCATCTTTATTAAATAATGTTATTTCTAAAAGTTTATTTTCTTTCATTAATAAAAGTGACATCAGTCAAGATGTCACGTATTTCTAACATGTCGTCGTTTAGCAAGATTTTAACATTTTGAATAAGACTTCGAGACTCTACGAAGACAAACGTTTGAGACTGGCCATCTCATCTTAAGTTTAAGGTACTAAATTCCTTCTAAGGTTCAAAGAAATTACTTTCTTTCATCCAATTAAGGTTTATACACCTCGCCTGGAGCGCATGATGTCAACGTTGGTTGAGGTGTGGGATGGGCCCGTATATTATATGTATACGAATTACCCATTCTCACTCAATCAAATGTTTGACCATAAAAAAATTCAATTGGTTATGGCATTGACATGTCATCTAAGTTCAAAAGGTTTTTGGCATTTACATGTCAACAATATTCCCAAAAGATTTCTACATCTTACACAAGAAATTAACATCCTAAATAAAACAAAGAACAATAAAAATAACAATATATATTTTAAAAGTTTGAGGTGCAGGTCATCTTAAGGAGAGAGATACTTATGGATATCTTTATGAATGACGACACCTTGATGGTTGCTTCTTCTTGAAGATTTTCTGAAACTTTTTGAAAAAGAGAGCACGTTCAAACCTTTAGAGGGTGGAAGCACTTCTACCAAGCAGTTGTCCAGTCAATGACCATCATCAATTTCGAGGTTTGAAAAACTCACCTCTTCGTATTCTGTAACAGGTAAGTTTTGGAGGCAATTGTTGTGGGTAAAATCTCAGACGTCGACATCTTGAGCGCTGCTAGCATGTGGACATCTCCGTGTTCAGTAAGATATGAATAATAAAGTTATTTTTATCCTAATAAATATTCTTTGCAGCCTAACCCTTGGAAATCACATGATAAAAGACTTAGAAGACTTATATCAAAAATGGGATAGACTTGGTCAAGAGTTGGTTAAAGATAGATTGGATCCCACGATTCTAGGACAGTTGGTTATGAGATATTTTCCAGACGACGACATCTTGTTCAACATGAAGACATCTTCACCTCTGGCATAATTATGGATAACTATTTATAGTTACCCTAAACATCTCATTAAAAATGTGCTATAATACCTCTTTCAACAGATCATGAGACCATGTCAAATCACAGTTTGTTGAAGAGGATAATATCTCGAGATTGTAGGGATTTAGTTATTTTTTTCTTATCTCTTTTCTTGTATATAAATAGGGCCTTGGAGAATACTTCAACACACACAAACACGTTCACCTTCTCCCCCAACTGTAATTCTCCATAGCTCTAACTCTTGTCAACACTCAAAAATCAATACAGCCGTTTGGGAAAGTAGGTGCTCATAATCACCTCCCGAGGTTTTGTGCCGGAGAGACGTTTATCGCAAGGACTTTCCTCGTTACATAACCAAGTCATTCTCATTATTTTCATAACTCTTTTAATTATATTCCATGGCACCCTCCTTATCATAATCAAAATCCGATTCACGCATTCCCTTCTTCTCTATTATTGGATTTCATTGTTTTTTTTGTCAAAACACACATCATTTATTACTCCTGTCTCGAAATGATTTTTTTATTTGCTATTTTTCATTGTCTTAGAAAATTCTTCGCATTTCTACAATTTAGGTTTAAACGTGCATAAACACAACATGGTTACACACGCAAGTATCCATATCCTTTTAAAAAATGAACAGTCAAATCTATACTATAGTATTTTAAAGTTGGTGAAATTTACCTTGGGAATGACACGTAAGCCAAAAATGGGTTTATCTTGATTTAGAGGATGCCATGTGATATGACTTTTGGAATCATGGAGGCTTTTGGCATTCTCCTACATAATTCTCCTACCTAGGTAAAATTAATAGGTAATATCCATAGGTATGATAGTAGGTAATTTAGTGATTCTATAAGAAGATAATAAGATATTCATATCTAATAGAATATATACTCTTATATATAGAGTATTAGACTAGGTAGACATATACTCTTATATATAGAGTATTAGACCAGGTAGGGTTTGGATGCATTAAAGAACAATTCATTAAGAAGTGACTTTTTAGTTTTTGACTATTCAAATTTTCATAATTCAATGGCTTTGATCCTTTCATGTATTCCAAGAGACAACATATTGTTCAAAACCATTGAATTATGATGGAATTCTTAAAGTTTAATGTATCAAGTGAACTTGAAATCATAGAAAACGAAAAGAAAAGATGAACCATTGTAATAAATAATGCTAAAATCTAAAAAGTCTCTAACTTACATTTTATTAATATGACTTGCATTTATGCTAACATATAAAAAGTCTCTAACTTACATATTATTAATATGACTTGCATTCATGATCTCATAAGTTATAAGACTCTTCAACTTTAAAGACTACTACAAAAATATAAAAACCAAATATTTATTTATCAAATAGTACTTTTGAGCTTCAACTCTACCAAAAAGACAGCGTTCTCATTTTAGATGCAAGGATAATTTCATTGTTCATACTTTTCTATACATAAATGAAGCCAATGAGCAGGGCCGTCCCTAACAGTTTATGGGCCTGGGGCGAAGTCAAATTTAAAGGCCTTTAATATTATTTGTTTAGTAATTTTTTTTTTAATCGAATTTTTTTTTTTAAAACAGTGTGATGTACATGCAATGCACAGAAAACAATAATATTGTAAAAATGATTATGGTTATAATATATTTGAAACCGTGCGATGTACATGTTTTGCACAAATAACAATAATGATAATAAAATTTTAAATATAATTTAGTAATAGAATCAGTTCGGCTTGACCCGATAGGTACCTCTTTGCATGAAATCTTCGTTGAGTTTTTGTCCGTCAATCATATTTCTCTTGATCGAGTCCTTGAGTTTGAAGATAAACTCGTAACGCTCATGTGGAGTCCAAACCCACGGATGGTCTAGAAGGAAATTAATATCGAAAGCATTCCTGAAAAATAAAACAATCACATATGACAAAACATCACACAATTACTCCCTCCGTCCCAAAATGATCTTCTCATTTGTCATTTTTCATTGTCCTAAAAGTTCTTCCCAATTCCACAATTTAAGCTTAAAAGAGCATAAACAAAACATGGCTAGTGAAACGAATGTTCATATCCCTAAAAGGTTTGAATAGTCAAATGGGAAGATTATTTTGGGGCGGAAGGAGTATTTTTTAAAAAAAAAAAAAATTGAAACTTAAATATGTTACCATACAATTTATCAATAGAGACAAATCTCAGAAAGTGACTTAATTCTGCCGGGAGACCATAGACGTCAAATATGATAGCTTGCTCATCGAATGGCATCCCAATAATGGACTTAATTTTAACCTTCAACGCAACAAGATCATCAGTTTCTTTTAAATCATACTCCAAAGAAGGATAAATCCTTCCTTGGACAGAATCTCCATGTGTTGCCACGAAGATTGCCCCATGAAAATCACCCATACAGACTTTTCGGCTTGAGTAGAGAATCCTCAAACCCCGCATGACATCACTGTAAATCAATAAGTTAAAATTGTCAAAAAGGAACAAGGAAGTAGAACTTGAAACTGAAACTAAGTCAAATAAATAATTTAAAACTTTGCAGTGATATTAGAATACGAACCGAAAAATATCTGTGAATGATCGAGCAATGAGGTTCCACCAGTCCTTTTTATCTTTGTTCTCGTTCAATTTCTCGGACATCTTGTAAAAATATTCATCCACAGATTGCACTCTTTCACATACGAGCATGTTTGAATCGGAACTAGGAGGGTGTACAATAATGTCCACACGGAGAATGTAATGATTAAACTTCTCGCCTTCTCTTAAAGACTGGAGTTTCTTTAGATCGAGCAATGAGGTTCCACCAGTCCTTTTTATCTTTGTTTAGTAATTTTTTTTAATCAACTGATTTTTATTTTTTATTTTTTTTAAACAGTGTGATGCACGTGCAATGCTTAGAAAACAGTAATATTGTAAAAATGATTATGATTATAATATATTTGAAACCGTGTGATGTACGTGTTTTGTACAAATAACAATAATGATAATAAAATTTTAAATATAATTTAGTAAAAGAATTGTAAAGCTATTAAAAGTTATAATTTCAATAATAACTCTAAAAGTAAAGATGATGGTGATAATATGTAGAAAAGTCATATAATATATGGAAAAGTCACAAAAGTCACATCACGTCACTATTTAAAAAGTAAAAATCTTCTGAAAAATCTTTTTAAATGCTCGCTTTAGTGTAAAACTTGTTTATCATCTTTTATGAAAAACTCATGTTTTTATCTCTTAATATAAAACATGTTTTTCATAAGTGTGACTCATTTAAAAAATCCATTTTTTAATGTCTGATATTGATAATTAAATGTCATTTGAGAACTTTAAACTAACACAGAGGATGTAACATTTTTAAAAAATATATTTTTAAACTGAAAAATAAACACTTATCTTGAATGTTAAAAATCAAATATATTACAACCATAAATATTAGATTGTTTGTATTTGTTACTCGTAGTTTTTATAGTCAGATATTTAATATAGCAATTTAATTCTCTTTATGTACAAAATGAAGGACCTTCTTATTTAAAGACACTCTAAAAAGTTGGTGAAAATCTCGAGAAAAACTTGTTTTACACTCGCTTTAGTGTAAAACATGTTTTCATCTTTTGATGTAAAAAAAAAAATCTCGTAGTGTAAAATAAGTTTTACACATCTCTTAGTGTAAAACAGGTTTTTCGTAAGACTGACTCAAAAAGTTGACTTTTATTATTAAAATTACATATATATTTTTTCTATCTATTTTTAAACTTTTAATTTTGCAAGTACAAAATTAAATATGAAAAAAATGGTCAAAGAATCATTAAGAGAATCATTTTTGAGAAAAAAAAAGTTATTTAAATCGGGACGTATATAAATATTAAATACTAAATTGACACCGCCTTCATCTTTAGGATTAAATTTATTGGGCATATGTAAATTTGTTATGCTCAATAACTAAATGAAATTATACAAAAAATAGTAATAGTTGCACGGTAAAATTTTCACAAAAATATGTCATGTGGCATTGCGGATGTCAGCGGCTTCGGTATATATATATATAATATATATATATACACACACACACACACACAATGTGTCTAATTGTTTTAATGCAACATTAACGCACATATACTTAGATTGCAAATTTTTACTAATTGTGTTAGTAAACATCAGTGTTAAAAAATTTACTTTAAAATAATTAATAAATATGACTTATACAATATATACACATAACTATAAAATTTGGGCCCCTTACCACTATGGGCCCTGGGCGAGTGCCCACCCTGCCCACCCCTTGGGCCGGCCCTGCCAATGAGAAAAAGACGACGCAATGATTTATCAACCCTCCATATCGATAATATAATATTCTATTTCTATATTTCATGCATTATATACTAACTATTGTATTTGTTGTTATATTAATTTTTTTAGGTATTCCTTCAAAAAAAAATTTGCTAAAAAAATCGTGCTATGAAGCGTGCTTATTTGATGAGTAAAAAAAATAAAAAATTAAGTTCAAATTTACAAGCGAAAGAGAAGGAAGGAACAAGCATGTCGAAAGATGGACGAGAAACTTTTTTCGGCCAATCAGGTTTGAAGTCAGGTTTCTTCCATATGACTAAAGTCTCTTGCATAGTTTAAGAATAATATTCGTAAATTTTTTTGGGAAATTTGGGTAGTTAACCTATACACACAAGCGGCACACACAACACACACACATGTATATATATATATACACACACTAAACACACATGCAATTTTCCATATCCTCAAACTTTTATTTTGTTTACAGATTCATCAATGCGTACATCACAACGGACGAATAGTTCCAGGAAAAGAAATTTACTATTGGATAATGAAATTGGTACCACATCCAATTACAATTTTAGGACATCAGGTATGTTGAATTTGTTAATTTAATAGAGTATGTAAAATTGTTGCAGTTAATTACTAAGATTTAATTAATTATAAAGATTTAGAGAAAACTACAATAACAATTGTATTTAACATATCAATTCGGACGGAAGGAGTATATAGGTAGTTAAGGCTAAGTAGTAAGCAACGGGTCTTCATTTCATAAATTTTTATAGCTTCTCACATATGTGATTGAGTGTATATATTAAATATTTTACAAAAACATGCCCGCATTCCTATGACTATTCAGTAATTTAGGAGAGAAATTTACTTTCATCAGTAATTAAACTTAGTAGAAATTCAAAACGGAAATTATTAACAAAAAGTTTGGGATGGAAAGAGTATAACTAACAAATCCAGTTTAACCTTCAAATAAATTATTTAAATTTCATTATCAAATAATTTTAGCAATAACATGATCTTTTAAAAAAGTAAAAAAATGAGACAGTTTAAATTTACCATAATGTCATTAAGTTTTCTAAATCCCGTGCGAAGCACGGATTTATTTTCTAGTGTGTGTTATTTTTTTGGGACGGAGAGAGTTATATGAGTTACAGAGTTATTTTGCAATATAAAAAAAACAAAACGCTTATTCATCACAAACTTTTGCTAGTGGAGTAACACAATCATCAATAACCCTAAATCAAAATCATTAGCCCATGAATATCTTTCCACAAAAATCCTCCACGTTTCCTCAACCACCCCACTAATCCAAAGCACCATCTTTGGCCTTACACATTCACTATTTTCCACTTTACCCCCCCCCCCCCCCCTCCCCTCCCCCCCTCCAACGCTATTTATATGCATGGTCATAGTTCAATTTTTTCACACAAACAAAATTATAAATCAACCTCCCTAACCCTAATAACAAACACAAGTATGGCCTCCAACAAACAATATTACTTCACCACCACTCTTGTTCTTTACTTGTTAGCTTCACAAGCCTTTGTTCAAGAAACCGATGCAGCAGGAGAGTGCGGAAAGACTCCGATCCGGTCTGCTGCTGTTAGTTTGAGCCCTTGTTTGAGCGCAGCAGGGAATGTGAGGGCGAAAGTTCCTCCAATGTGTTGCACCAAAGTTAATGCATTGATCACAACGGCTCCTAGATGCTTATGCGCCGTTCTTCTATCGCCTATGGCTAAGCAGGCCGGGATTAAGCCTGCTATAGCCATTACTATTCCGAAGCGATGCAATATTAGGAACCGACCTGCCGGAAAGAAGTGTGGACGTAAGTAACTAAAGAACGATCATCTTAACTTACTTTTTTTTTTTTTTTTTTGCTGTGTTTTTATAAAGTGATCAAATGGCATATCTGAAAATGTTTAGTGATGACTTAGTTTGTTAAATTTTTATTATATTTTTTGGTCAGTGGGTACAGTCTTTAAATAACTATTCCTCCCACGCCTCAAAATAATTTGTTTTTAATTTAAAGGGTATAGTTTAAAAAATAGTAACAAAAATCTAAAATATACTTTCTCTGTCTGAAAACACTTTACACCAATTTTTTAAATGGGTATCGATCCATTAGTAACGTTTGTTTCTTAAAATAAACGTCCAAATTTCTTTTATACTCCCTCTGTCCCAGAATGTTAGTCCTCCTATTTTTATGGGTTTTACGAAGGAACTTTGAGTAATAATTAAGGCTACTTTTAATTATTCTAATGAAATTTTTGAAATTGTTCTTGATACACTATTATAAATACTATTAATATCAATTTTTAGATTCATATTAACATAATTATAAGTAGCATTTATAACTGCTCAAAGTTCCCTCGTAGTAATAATGAAAAAAGGTGGACTGTCTTTGTGGGACGGAGAGAGTAGTATATATCATACTCTAATCGTCATATTCACTCGTACTAAAATTATATGACCACTTGCAAATCCTACCTCATTTGTATATTCGTGCGTACTTACAATCTCTTTCTCACTATCACAACAGTACTTTTGAATATACTATACTTTCTCTCCAAGCTATATAATTTTTCCTCGAGCAAAATGGTGGAACGTGTGTTTTGAGAAGGAGAGGTTATACACATTTAAACTTTTCAGTTCTATAAGTATATGTGTAAACGAAAAGAAATAGGTAAAAATAATTTAATACTATATATGTCCCGGAATAAATGTTACATATGGTCAACTATGTTAATCTTTGACCAATTTTTAATGCAAAATTATTTTTCTTCTTTGAAATTCAAAAAAAAATTATGAATAGTGTTTCTATTGATGTATCAATAACCATTTTCAAAATAGTATAAAAATGCTAAGATTTCTATAATTTTTTTGTCAATGTTCAACTTAGTTGACCGCATATAAAATTTATTGCGGGACAGAGGGAATAGTAAACATAGTCTAAAACATTTATTTTGGCGGGGGAGAATTAACTTTTGGGTCTTTGTCATATATTCTCTCCAACTCAATTGATATTCTCATTTGACTTTTTAAAATTTGAAAGTAACACCGAAGGTTTTGTAATTTCACTGATTTTGAAGGCTTAATTTTGAAATGAGACTATTTTGATGGAAAAAATACTTGTGTGAGACGAGTCTCGTTGAAAGAGTAAATGGTTTGTTTCTCTATGGATGGGGCGGGGCAAGTCTATTTCCTCCCTCGTCGATGAGATCCGTCTCATCATGTGTAAGCCCGTCTCATCACACAATTTTTAGACAGAGGAGAAAGTACAACTCATTGGTCCTACTTTCCCACATTATAATTTTGAGGAGATTGGCCCAGACCTAAGATGTTGGTCATGTTAAATCCTACCATCAATTTTAGTTGCTCCAAGGTTCAGAGTGAATGTCAACAAATTAACATTTATTTTAGAATGAGGGAGTAAACAAAAGTATAAATGAAAGTAATATGAACAACTAGAAACTAACAATTTTATATCTCGGTCGTTGCAGGTTACACACTTCCATGAGGACAAACAAAGACCAAGACCAAGACCAAGACCAAGCTATGTATGATGATCTATGATAAGAATAAGGAATACTTTCTTTCTATGTTAAAAGTTTATTTACTATGAGGATATATACGATGTAATACGGAAATTAAAACAATAATATATAGGGCTTTCTATATAATTGCTTTCTTCAATGTTGTATGGCTTGTAACGTGTCAGGGGCGGACCTACCCTATGGCTATTGGGGGCAATGGCCTCCTTTGTTTAAAAAAATAAAATAAAATTTACTAGTGTAATTTTTTTGAAAATTTGGAATATTAGTGCAATATTTTAGACTTTGCCCCCCTTTGTTAAAAAAAAATAAATGCATTAGTATTTATTTTTGCCGCCTTTAAATGTGTTATGCCATTTTGCCCCCCTTGTGAAAAATTTCTAGGTCCGCCACTGTAACGTATAAAACACCGGAAAATAATTGGAAAAGATCTCTGCTTTGTTTCATGATCTTCAATGTCTTATATAATACTTCCTCTATCTCGAAATTATATTCTCATTTGCCATCTTCGATTATCACAATTTATGTTTAAATGTGCGTAAACATAATATGGCTAGTGAAGCAAGTGTTCATATCTTTAAAAATAAAAATAAAAATGAATAGTCAATTGTGAACAACATTTCAAGACGGAGGGGGACCGCCCAAATTGGATTTTTTCTCAAAGTTTTTGAGCCTTTGGGCGGCCACGGCGGCCTTTAGTGGCTATGCCACCAGAAAACTCTAAGGGGAGGGCTCCTCCCACTGACCCCAACCCTTCCCACTATACTTCCCAACCGTCTACTTCCATCAACACCATCATTCAACATCAACCATCAACAACATTTCCTATTGAGTCAGCCTTATGAAAAAACAGTTTTACACTAAGAGATGTGTAAAACTTGTTTTACATCAAGAGGTTTTGTTTTATATTAAGGAATGAAAACAAGTTTTACAGTAAAACGAGTGTAAAACAAGTTTTTCTCTAAATTTTCACTTTCCTATTTGGCGGCAGTCCAAAAAGATTGGGATTACCCCTGGCCATCCACCATCCAAAACCCGTATTCTTGGTGGGTTCTCTCTTCCCCCTAGATTGGTAGTGTTTTCGGAGAATTATCCAACAATACTCTTCTAGGCTAGGGAGGTTAAGGTTGCAGAAAAGCAATTAGAGTTTACGGTTGTCTTAATGTTTTCTGCACTTCGGCCTCATTTAAGTTTGATTCATGAGCATATGTCCAAAGAATGGAGACTTAAAGGAAATGTTATTAGCGGCTTAATGGATCCCCGCCATGTTATGGTTTATCTTACCTCAAGAGAAGATTTGAATAAAGCGTTGTCGAAAGAGTCTCATATGGTTTATCTTACCTCAGGAGAAGATATTAATAAAGAGTTGATGGTTTCGGACCTTATTAAGCCGGGCAATGCTAGGAGCACAAAAGAAGCTTACAAAATGATGGATACAAAATGAGGGGGCGATATTTTATTGGTTGGATCGGTTGTAGACCCGTCACACTCTAATTAAAAGCACCATAAAGAGATTTCCCCTCTTTAAAGTCATGTTACTACCAAGCTCTGAAAAACCATAAAGAGATTTCCCCTCTTTTTTAAAAACATCAACCACAACATCTCTCCCTCTCTTTGGAGGAAATTCTGAAATCTTAACTTTAGAACCAAAAATCAAAAATTTCTTTTGGAGACTTCTTCATAATACTTTACCCAACCAACAAGCTTTATTAAAATGGAAATGTTCTCAACTAAATGAGTGTAACAAATGCGGAAATTCCCAAGAGAGTGTTTACCATCGATCTTTTTATTTCGTTTTGGGTTCAATCTCACACCAAATTTGAAACATGGACAACATTTTCCTCCCTAACATTGTCTTGTTAGTTGGTTCTTCGGTTGGTTCAAAAACCCTGAGGAATTGGATACAATTCATATTATCCTAATTATGTGGAAAATATGGAAGAATAGGAGAAGCATCATATTCAAATTTGACCAGCCAAAAATATTTCAAATTCTAAACCATGCAAATGAAATTCTTCAAGCATTGTCAAGCCTTAACCCACCTTACATCAAAGAGACATAAATCTGGATCTAGCTAAAGTGATCTTCCAACAACTGATCGAGTATTAATTCTTTGAATGGAAAAACTCTCAAGAAATACCTCAAAAAGTTTTCCCCATCCATGATGCCAACAACCCCTTCAACAACAACTCTCACAGGTAATACTGAGACTATAATGGTTCTCTTAACCGATGGTTCATGGAAAAAAAAGATGCAAAATGGGCAGAAATAGGTTGGGACTGATGGGATCCAGGCCGATGCAGAATAGCTACAGCAAGTATTTAATGCAACCAAGTTCTAGCTTACACGCAGAATGTTTGGTAGTTAAGCACGGTTTGGAATGGGCAGTGTTCACTTGATGAGTGGAATTAGGGCGGTGGGAACGAGGGTTGCTGTTTGGTGGTGGAAACACAACAGTGGGATAGGTGCGTTGGAATGATCGACACTGAGAGATGACATGGCCTTGAATTCTGCAATATTGGCACTTTCCTTTGAATGATGTGGTTGGAGTTGTGGGCGGGGAGTGGGTGGGTGGATGAGGAAGGAGGGGGCAGTGTTGGTGGATCGGTGAGGGGATTTTTGGTAGGGAGGGCGGGTGGCCACGGGATGGGTTGGCATAGGTTGTTTGGAGGATGTCCCAGAGTTCTTTGGAGGTTTTGGTACGGAGAACAAGGGGGGCAGTTGAGGTGTCAAGGGTACCTAAGAGTGCACCGTGAAGAAGGCGGTCTTGACGGTTCCAGGTTATATGGGCTGGATTGTCGGTTTCCTTGTCATTGGTGGTGATTTTGGGTGGAGGAGAGGGGTGGGTGCCATCGATGAACTTGATTAGATCGAGGCCAAAAAGAAGAGATTGGAGTTGGGATGCCCATGGGAGATATGTAAGAGGGGTGAGGGTGATGCAGTTGGAAAGATTGACCAGAATAAGGGGAGAGGCGGGATCAGCACTGTTGGCTATGGTGGAGGCAGAGGAGGCCATGGCAGCCGGGTTGTAGGAGTTTTGGTTGACGGCAGAAAAAAAAATTAGGGTGAGGTTGACGCTGGAAAGGGTTAGGAGAGAGGGATGGATCTAAAGCTCTGATACCATAAAGAAAAGATATGTTTGTGATAATTTTCATTCCACTGATTCAATAGAATTACAAGGTTTATATGCTGTACATTGTGAGGGAAATTAGGGGATAATAACAACCTATCCTAATTCAAATATTTACAGAGATAACAACTACCCTAATTCAAATATTTACATGTGATAAATAAGGAAGAGAGAATAATACAAAATGATTGTGAAATCATTTTATGTTTATCTTATTAAAAGGAACCTTAAGCACCCCGTTCAGTTTTTAGTACATTATATTACAAGATATTATAAATAGTGGAAACCTTTGTAATAAACTTTATTAAGGAGTTCTCCTAAGTTGATAATGTTGAGTTTCCTATGGACTTGCTCAGCTTACATGATAGAAATCCTAGCTAGATTACACAACAATAATTTTAATCTTGATAAATAAAAATACCAACCTCGTAGATCTATTGATGAACACGAACTATAGGTGTTGAAAAGCGAACACCTCTATCGGTATCCACATGTCGAACGGACTCAAAAATTTCTTCTTGGATTGCTAGATTAAGGCTTGATGAAGAAACGTTTTTTCATATGAATTATTTTTGCTTTATTGATTATTGAGTTTTGATGATTCTAATTTTTAAAACTAATAATTCTACTTTATATTTATTTATATTTTATTGTTTCTCAAAAAATTGATATTTAATGTCTGAGAAATGGACGAGAGAAAAGGAGAAACCCCACCCAATCACACAGAGTAAGCAAAAAACACCAAAAAGAGAAAAAGGGTGAGAGAGAGAGGAGATGGCTGAAATCATTTTCGATTTGTTAGTGGATGACCTCAAAAAGATTACCGCCGATTCTACCATGGATCATATCAAGGATCAAATTGAATCTCTTTACCACGATCTTGAATTCATCAGAACTTTTATGAAAGATTCAGAGGAGAACAGCAATCAAAAATGTTTTCTGGAAGATATTCGAGAGGTGGCTTCTAAAGCATTATACGACTTTGATTCCTTTGTATATGGCATTCTAATGGGTAAGCTTCTTGATTACAATAATGTTTACATCAAGGTACAAAATTTCGGTGAAGAAATCAAATCATTCAAGAAGAAGGGTATGGAGATAATCAAGTGTACGGAATTGGAGAATCCCAAGAAAAAATTGAGAATTAATCAAGGGAGAATCTGTCCCCAGCTAAAAGATCAAGAAATCATGGTGGGTTTTGAAGATGAGTTCAAGAAAATCAAAGAAAGACTTGCAAATGATGTTCAACCTGAGCTTGAAGTTATCTCCATTGTTGGGATGGGTGGACTAGGTAAGACAACTTTGGCTCTTAAAGTTTATAATGATCCTTTGATTGCATATTACTTTTATGTTCGCGGTTGGACAAATGTTTCGCAAGTGTATCGTAAGAGGGATTTGTTGGTTGACATTTTAACTTATGTTACTGGTAATAAATCGAACATTGACACAATGAGCACAGAAAATGAGTTAGGAGAAGTGTTGTATAAAAGCTTGAAGGGTAGGAGATACTTGATTGTGATAGATGATATATGGGAAATTAGGGCTTGGGAAGAATTGAAAGTGTATTTCCCTAATGATAGAAATGGAAGTAGAGTTATAATCACGACTAGGCTCAGGGATGTCGCATTGTGTATTAGTCCTAATGACCCTCTTCATAGTCCACACTTTTTGAGTGCCGATGAAAGTTGGGAACTTTTGAGAGGGAAGGCATTCCCGCATGAAGATTGTCCCTTAAAGTTGATTCATGTTGGGAGGCAGATTGCAGTAGAGTGTCATGGACTACCACTGGCAATTGTGGTGGTGGGGGGGCTTTTAGCCAAGAATAAAGACTTGTTATGGTGGAAGGAAGTTGCTGAGAGGGTTAGTTCAAACATAGTAGGTGATGATGCTAAGCAATTCTCAGACATATTAGAATTAAGTTACAAACACTTGCCTCATCATTTAAAAGCTTGTTTTATGTCTTTTGGGGCTTTTGCAGAAGACTATGAAATCCCAACATCGAGGTTGATCTCCTTGTGGATGGCTAAAGGTTTTGTGGAGCATAACGATGAGAAGAGCTTGGAAGATGTAGCAGAGGATTACTTGCGTGAACTAATTGATAGGAATCTTGTTCTTGTTTCGAGGAAAAGGTCTAGAGGTGGACCGAAAGTCTGTCAGATTCATGATATGTTGCGTGATTTATCCCTGAGAAAGGCAAAAGAAAGTAGCATTTTACCTCACACAGATTGGTATGTGCAATTTATTGACTATAGACTGATTATTTTGTTGGATTTAAGCGGTATTGTTTCTCAGTCATTCCCCAAAGAAGCATTACTCTTATTTCATTTGAGGTACTTGAAACTTTATGTCTATTCCGTTGATAGGTTGCCGCCAAAAATATCGAACCTTTGGAACTTACAAACCCTTATTGTAGATCGCAAAGTTCTGCAGAATAGAGTTACCATACCACACAGTATTTTCAAGATGGAAAAACTGAGGCATCTTCATATTTCAGGTGAAATTGAATATGAAAAACCTTTGACTGAATATGTCCATAATATTGTGTTGGGCAACTTGCAAACTCTGTCAGCTCTTCCTCTTTTTCATCCTTCAGTAGGCGCGGAGTTCTTTTTGGCACATACTCCTAATCTTAGAAAGCTACAACTATACGGACTCTCAAACACACATGATACGTTTGCTGTTCCTGATCTAGCCCTTCTTTGTCATCTTGATACACTAAAGTTGACCGACAAGAGCGAACCGATATGGGAAATTATGCTTTTGCCAGATACATTTCCTTATAATCTAAAGAAATTGTCTTTATCAGGTAGTGGTGTTACTGGTATAGAGTGGGATGAAATCGCAAAACTAGGCAAGTTACCCAACTTGGAGGTTCTCAAATTAAGATATAATTTCGTTTCCGGGCAGATATGGGAATCCGTTGAAGGGGGGTTTCCTAGGCTCACGTACTTAAAACTGTCATGGATGGATCTTCAACATTGGGTTACCTCTGCAAGTCACTTCCCGAGGCTTCAGCGTTTAGTGTTTGATAGGTGCTTGCGATTGCAGGAAATACCATCTTGCATAGGGGACATACCTACAATGGAGATGATTGAGGTTTCATGGTCAAGTTTCGGAGCAATTCATTCTGCAATGTTAATTAAAAAAGAGCAGGCGGAAATGGGAAATGATGGGCTAGTTGTTCTTGTCTATGGAAGACCAATAACGCGATCCAAAACGTGTTATGACCTCAGCGTATTTAATAGTTGATGTAAAGATGCTATGCTTCAGAACCTAACACTTCAGCACATCCAGATGTCTTTGCAATACAAAAGGTAATTTCTTAGTTTCCGTGTTACAGACTTTCTTGAGTTATGATTTCAAATTACAACTTGAAATAATCTCTTTCTGTTATGCCCAAACATAGTTGCATTAGAGGAACCACTTCTTTTTCATTCAAAGCAAATGCATAAAAGGAGCTTTGATTTTTATTATATAGATAATATATACGTACTATATATATGCTAAGGTGCTCATACTTTTTGGTTTACCCCGCCGGACTCTTGTCGAGAAGACTAAAAAAGGTAGAATGGCCTTTCCATTTCCTGAAGCATGGATCGGTCTTTCCCTGGTGGAGTAGAAAATTTTCAGAAAATGTTATAATGACATTTACATCTCATTTCTAGTCTCATTTCTATTATTGAATCAATTTCCTTTTCATTCAAACTTCTGAATTGAATGTGGCCCAAGTTTGTATTTTGAATTCGCTTTACCAGCCTTCAGCATTTTGAACAGATGTTTAGCCTAAAGGGAGTAAAAATGGACAGAGGCTTCAGTACAAGGTACAAATTACGTACTCCCTTCGTCCCTAAATGAATGTCCTAATTTCATTTACTGAGTCATTACGAAAATCGCTACTTTTTATATAGTTAAAAGGCAAAGATTGATTAATATTCTTGTTATCAACTCTCCAAACATATAGTTTTGCCAGCATAAAAAGAGAAGTGAAAAGAATTTGGTAAAAAAAACATTTCGGGACAAAGTTTTTTCAAAAAAAGAATTCATTTTGGGATAAAAATTTCTTGAAAATGGACATTCGTTTAGGGACGGAATGAGTACTACCTATTGTAATGCTCTGTTCAAGAATGATCTGGAAGAAAAATTTCAGAAGATACTCTAAAGTTTTTGAAGAGAAACAAACCATGGATGATCCTCATAACCATGGAAAGAAAAAAAAATCCAAAAGAATACATGTATATTACTGTACTAAATTTGAAGATTCTTTGGTCAGGGTAAAATTTCCTTTCATTCCCTGAACCATAAAGATAGTCTCCCTTTAGTTTTGGTAGTCAACTCAATTGAATATTGACCAAGATTTGATGAAAATTTGATTATTCTCATGAAGTTCTTAAATGCACCATACATTACTAGAGTGAGTCACTATTAGGCCTACCACAGGATATATCATGCATATGTCGCGCGAAATTCGTCTCAATGTCATACCCAATGTTAGAATAATCCCACTTTGCTCCCTGGATCCTAACGGCCGTTAAGAAACTAACGAAATCGTCCATGTGAGTGTCACGTGAGAAGGGTTTGCTTCATTTAATTCAAAATGCAGAGGGCATTGATGTCTTTTGACCTGAGAAAACTTTCAAGGCTTTGTTGCCGTCACCCCGCAACCTCCACAGTTTCCGCCACCACCAGCCACCATGCCACCACCACCTCCATTCAAACAATTGCACCCATCATCTTCATCCCACCATCATCTTCAGCTTCAACCCAAGACCATCGTCTGCCCACCCTATTATCACACAAATCAATCAAATCTCCATTTTTTCCTTCTTCTCATCATACATCTTTCTCTCCGTATTTTCCTTGGATATGGATGTGTTGGAATAGAGTTCAATGGCACACTAGCGATCAGAAAAGAAGAAAAGATGAGAAAAAGGCGAACCGGGACGGAATCGAAAGGATTCGGGCGAACCCATAACATGACTCGGCCGAACCAAGGTGGGTTCGGGCGAACCCATTATATGACTCGGTCGAACCTAGGTGATTTTGGCCAAGGCTGAATTCCAACGTAAAGTTGAGTTCAGGGGCGTCAAGGGTTGGGTTCGGGGGCGTCAAGGATTGGGTTCGGCCGAACCCCCCTGGACGTGAAAATTGATATTTTTTGGGTCTTTTCGGTATTTCTTTTCTGTCTAGGTTTTGGACTTATTCTAGGTTGTGTATATAAGCAGGGTTCCGCCCTATAACTCATTGTAACTCCAAATTTACATATTATAGTGCAAGATCCTGGCTTGGTAGTGCCCCAAGACGTATTTAAAAATATTGATGAACTGGGTAAACAATTCTTTGTGTCTCTTTACTGTTTTTTCTTCTTTTATCGTTCTTGCTTGTTGAGTTTGCGCATTATATTCTTGCGATCTGTTTGTGTTTGGAGGGTCTATACCACAACAACTGGCATCAGAGCGTTGGTTAGACGAGCCAATGGTTTATTCAAGCAGTCAAGAATGGGCAAGGATAAACGAGCGGTAGAAAAGTTCGATGGGTCTGACTACGCGTTTTGGATGATGCAAATAGAGGATCTCTTTTATGGTAAGGATCTCTTGTATGGTAAGGATCTCTATAAACCTCTATTGGGAGTCAAACCGGAAGGAGAAAAACAGGAGGATTGAGATATCCTGGATAGGAAAACCCTAGGGGTGATTAGATCTACTTTGTCGAAGTGGATCGCTAAAACCACCAAGAAGGCTAAGACCACGAGGAGCTACTTGATTATCTTACTGAGAGATTTGAAACACCATCTGTAGTCAACAAGGTTGATTTGATTTGCAAGATGGGGAAACTCAAGATGCAAGAGGGACGATCATTAGCTAAACACATCGATGAGTATATGGATGTTATAGACTCATTGGCTGCGTTGAAGATTACTTTCGGTGATGAAGTTCATGCTTTGGTTTTGCTAGCATCCTTACCAGCGAGTTGGAGCAGGACGGTTACAGCGTTAAGTGCTTCAGCAGGTAAGAATAAATTGAAGTTTGATGATGTCAAGGATCTACTTCTCAGTGAGGAGAATCGTATGAAGAAGTTGGGGACACCGTCTACTTCAGGATCGACTTTGGCTACAACTAGTAGAGGAAGGCCGGGTTCTAGCAACAAAGGGAGAACGGAATCAAGGGAAAGTGTAATCAGTGGTAAGGGTAAGTCTGTGGAGAACAAAGATAGACCAAGGGTCGCAAGAGGATCGGTAGAGTGCTATCATTGTAAGGAGTTAGGACACTACAAGAGGGATTGTCCCAAGCGATGGGATAAATCAGCGAATGTGGCAACTGATGGTGAAGATGTACTGATTCTGAGTGTTAGTATTACGCTAGAATCATGGGTGCTGGATTCGGGGGCATCATTCCACTCATGCGGGCATGCAGTGTTGGTAGTGGTGCCCTAGGCACGTTTAATAAACATTGTAATTGTTATCATTTATTTCATATCAATAAAGAGATGTTTTGATTATTATTGTTGTTCATGTTTACTTATAATAATCCCCGTCCCAAGTACTTGTTAAGCACTAGTATGAAGGCTAAATGATCATGGGATGATCATGTTAGATTTATGGGTACTTGTTTGGAACAAGGTACTGGACATGACCCGCTGTATGAGATTTATGTCATGGTCTATGTCGAACATATATCTCATATTAGTTATGTCATTTGAATCCTTAGACATGAAGTTATTATAGTCTTCCACTTGATGAACATTGTGTTTGACATATTCAAACGCTATCTTAACACGGTAGTTATAAAGGGTATGATTGGCATAATCGGATTCCCGTTGGGAAGAATAATAAGCTGAATGGATTTGTCCCTCCACGGAGAGATGTCAAGCTTGGGCCTCTCGTAGGAATGATGTTGATGAAATGTTCGGCCGGACTCAAATGAATTGATTGGATCAATGTCATTTGGATTATCAACATATTCGGAATCGATAAAGAATTGAACAAAACAAGTTGACTGTTTGACCATGACTTGTATTCAATGACATTGTGGACAAAGGGATTGTGACATATTCTAAAGGAATGCGAACTTGTATCTAGTTATACTATTTGGGTAGGTATGACGGTTTGCTAGAACCTAATCATATCTTATGGTTTCATGTTTGAGCCCATTGCCAACTTAGTATAATCCTAGAGGGTCACACACAATAGAACGAATCTTAAATAAAAGGACTGTATTGGAATTTAGGGTCGAAGGACCTCAAAGGAATTTTTGGAAAATTCTGGGTTTTCTGGACAAGCGGGCGGGCGCTCGGTATGGACCAGGCGGGCGCTTGGTCTGGCGGCAAAAAGTTTCCTAATTCAATTTGGAAAGGTTTTTGGCACAAGATTCCTATTTGGAATAAGTCTTAATTGTGTATAAAAAGCCAATTTCGGCCAGACCATTAGCCCAAGTGTTTTGTGTGCCTCCAAAGAGTTTGAGAGAGTTATTATTTTGTTCGAAGACATCTTGGATTGAAGAACAAAATAATTCACAAAATAATTCCATATAGTTCTTTATTAAATTGTGAAAGTGTGTTTCATAATTATTGATCTAGCAACCAAGATCAAGAAGCTCCTTGATATTCGTTCGTGGTGTGGATACCGCTAGAGGGTGAAGCTCATCATCTTCAAAGTTCGTGTTCGTGCTTTCTTCGTGATCAAGCTTCAATATCTCCACCAAGTTTAAAAACCAAACTCAAAGTCATCAAGGGTTAGTTTTTCCTCTATTCATTATGTTGTATTTGATTTAATCATATGAATGGATCTATGTGCTTTGGGTTTCAAAATTTTAAATGCTAAATTCCGCTGCGCATGTTACATCGAAACCCAACAGTGGTATCAGATCCCCGTTCATGTTGATTAATTCAATACTTGGATCATGTTATGTGTATATAAATTGATTATGTGCCTAGCATGATATGAATATTGGAATATATGATACTTATGTGTTTTGTGATTTTATGTGGTTTATTGTTTTGCAACTTTAATCGCACGATTCAATCGCAATAAAAATTATGGTGGATTCTGAATTATTTCGATTATTAATTTTTGATCAGATCAAAGTTTTAATAATCGGGGAAAAATAATTTTGAGACAAAATTTTCGAACTTTAAAATTCTGTACCATTCTGACCAAACAGGCGCCCGCTCGCTGGGGATCAGGCGGCCGCTTGCCTCAGGCGCGCGCTCGGTCAAGACCAGACGGGCGCTCGCTCGTCAGAATCTGTTCAGATTTTGGTTAAAATCTGAATATGGAATTTTCGATAAATTCAACAAAACCAGTAACAGAACCAGTCCAGACTTGCTGATCTGAAATGGGTTTTGGGTAGTTGGTTTGTGTGTGGATTTTGGGGTTTGACTTTCCTATTTGTTTTAGTCTTGTGATTCCTAGATTGGTTCAAGTTTTGGATGGCTAATCTGCGTTCATCGAGATTGTGTTTCCCAAAATTGATCGCAATCAAAGTTTCAAAGATAAAACGAAGTTAGAATTATGAAGAGTTCATAATTGCTAAAATTGAGAAAAAAAGTTCTTGATTCAAAGTTTGGAGATCCATGTGGAATTGTGGATGCAATTGGCCTACGTTCATCGAGACCATCTATTGCTTAGTTTCGGCCACATGGACTACTTTCTTGGTTTCTTGAATTAGTGCGGGATTGTGGTTGCCTAATGGCTTAGTTCGACCGCACTTCTTGTTGTCTTGATTTGGAGATAATAACCGAAGTTGAAATAGCCTCATCCTCATAATTATAGAGAAACTAATGACACATAAATATCATGTTTAAATTAATGGAGATTAATTTAGTGGCTAAACTTGATGTGTAACATGTTTATATTATGTGCTCATAAATGTGTTATATGCTATATGTGATGAACCTTCAAAGAAAGTTTTAAGTCCTTCATTGCCATGCCATGATTAAAACACTTGTTTATACATGTATGATCTTGATGTGGGTTCGCCTCCGCGATGTGCATTAAATTTATTCATGTATGAGCAAGATGAGGTTCATAAGTTTAATGTGGGCTTGCCTCCGCAAGGTGCATTAAATTGAATGGTTCATATGCGTTTAAGATGGTTGGACTTAATTAGGCGTCAAAACAGTTTTGGGCCTAGGCAAAAGATGAGATTAAACATGCCTTTTGAAATTGGATTTCTCAAAGAATCTCATAAAAGGATTTAAGAATCATATGGGATATGATTGACATGATTGTCTACCTAATTAATTTAGTTTTGAGCGGTCCGCCTCCGTGGACTCAAAGGTTAAATTAAAGTTGGATCTTAGCCCAATTAAATTATATTATACATTGGATTTATATGAAGGTTATATAATTTATTGGGAGTATTTTGTTTGAAAAATACATTATTTATTTCTTTAATGAAAACCGGTACTTATTAAATTTTGGAAATTTTGCATATTTGTAGATAATGACTACTAACACTCAATCAATTTCGATGCGATCGATCCTTGAGAAGGATAAGCTCCAAGAGAATGGAACTAACTTTATAGATTGGATCCGTAGCCTAAGAATTGTTCTTAGGCAAGAAGATAAGTTGTACATTCTCGATGGGCCTCTCTGAACCAGAACCTACTGCCCCTAGGGCAGAAAGAGACAATTACAAGAAACATCGTAATGATTCTAGATATGTAAGTTGTCTCATGCTTGCTACTATGTGCTCAAAACTCCAACAAAGTTTGGAACATTTGGAAGCCTATGAGATAGGCGTGGAGTTAAGAGTCATGTTTCAAGAACAAGCTAGGCAAGAGAGGTACAAGACCATTGTTGCATTCACTACTTGCAAAATGAATGAAGGGCAACAAGTGAGTCCTCACATGCTGAAAATGAAAGGTTATGTAGAGCACCTTGAGAAACTTGACTATCCAATCCCATTGGAGCTAGCCACGGATCTCATTCTTAATTCATTGCCTAAAAGTTATAATCAGTTTGTGATGAATTATAACATGCATGGAATGGATAAGAATCTCTCCGAGTTGCATGGGATGCTTAAAACTGCGGAGATGAAGATTGCGGAGAAAGGTTCTCCCGTGCTCTTAGTTCATGATGGGAAGAAGGCTAGTGCCAAAGGAAAGGGTAAGAAAGTTGTCAAACCCAAAATAAGCAAGGCAAGTGTTGCCAAGGCTTCTGAGGCAAAACCCGATTCACAAAAGGATGCAATCTGTTTCCATTGTTAAGAAATTGGTCATTGGAAACGCAATTGCAAGGCTTTTTTGGAAGAGCAAAAGAAGAAGAAGGGCAGCAAGGCTGCGTCGACTTCAGGTATCTATATGATAGATATTCTCCTTTCTACCACTGATTCCTAGGTATTGGATAACGGATGTGGTTCTCACATTTGTTTAAATGTGCAAGGTCTAAAGAATAGGAGACTGCTTAAAGATGGTGAAGTAGATCTACGCGTGGGGAATGGAGCAAGAGTTGCTGCATTAGCCGTAAGAACTTATGAAGTCACTTTACCTTCCGGATTAATTCTTGTTTTGAACAATTGTTATTATGTTCCGGATTTAAGTAGAAATATTATTTCAATTTCTTGTTTGGATAATGAAGGTTTTAAGTTTCTTATTGAGAATAAGAAATTTTCTATTTATTTAAATGATATGCTTTATGGTATTGCTAATTCATTTAATGGCCTTTATATCTTGGATGCCAAGAATGAAAATAATGACAATGTCTATCATGTAAATAAGAAATCTAAACCTAATGATGTAAATCATACCTATTTATGGCATTGCCGTCTTGGTCATATTAATGAGAAGCGTATCTCAAAACTCCATGGGGACGGACTTTTAGGTTCATGTGACCTCGAGTCATATGATACTTGCGAGTCGTGTCTTCTTGGAAAAATGACTAAGACACCTTTTACCAAGTTAGGTGAAAAGGCAAGCGACTTATTGGGGTTGATACATTCCGATGTATGCGGACCATTAAGTAGCAATGCTAGGGGAGGATTTCAATACTTCATAACCTTCACGGATGATTATAGCAGATTTTGGTATGTTTACCTAATGAAACATAAAAGTGAAGCATTTGAGATATTTAGAATATTTCAAAATGAAGTAGAAAAACAACTTGGCAAAAGTATTAAGGCACTTCGATCAGATCGTGGTGGAGAATACTTAAGCCAAGAATTTGATGATCATCTGAAGAATTGTGGAATAGTTTCACAATTGACTCCACCCGGAACACCACAATGGAATGGTGTATCCGAGAGGAGAAATCGGACTTTGTTAGACATGGTTCGATCAATGATGAGTCAAGTTGATCTTTCAATATCCTTTTGGGGTTATGCTCTAGAAACCGCTGCTTTCACACTAAATCGTGTTCCAACTAAATCGGTCCAAAAGACTCCATATGAGATGTGGAGCGGAAAGAAAACTTGTTTATCTTTCATGAAGATTTGGGGTTGCGAAGCCTTTGTCAAAAGACTTGTCTCTGACAAACTTGCACACAAATCTGACAAATGTATTTTCGTGGGATATCCAAAGGAAACTAGAGGATATTACTTTTACAACCGTGAGGACAACAAAGTGTTTGTTGCCCGAACTGGTGTCTTTCTAGAGAAATAGTTTCTATCCAAAGAAATCAGTGGGAGTAAAATAAATCTTGAAGAAATTCGAGACCCAGAAAATAACATTGAACCAATAGTGGAACTAGAACAAGAACCACAAGGAGTTGTGGAACCTGTTCAAAATACACAAGCAACTCGCAGATCTAGTAGGTTACGATCCGAGCTCGAGAGATATGGATTTCTCGTAACGGATAGTAATGAGGTAGAAATCATTGAAAATGATGAACCGTCAACCTACCAAGAGGCGATGTCTTCTCCTGATTCGGACAAGTGGCTTGGAGCCATGGAATCCGAATTGCAATCCATGCAAGACAATCAAGTTTGGAATTTGATTGATGCGCCCGAAGGTGTAAAAACCATAGGATGCAAATGGGTCTTCAAGAAGAAGACTGACATGGATGGGAAGGTGCATACTTACAAAGCTAGGCTTGTAGCGAAGGGTTATAGGCAAGTTCATGGTATTGACTATGATGAGACCTTTTCACCCGTAGCAATGATCAAGTCTATAAGAATTTTGCTTGCCATTGCCGCATATCATGACTATGAAATATGGCAAATGGACGTCAAAACCGCTTTCCTAAATGGAAAACTCCAAGAGGATGTGTATATGACACAACCAGAAGGTTTTGAACAAGATTCTAAGGTATGCAAATTGCAAAGATCCATCTATGGATTGAAGCAAGCTTCAAGGAGTTGGAATCTCCGTTTTGATGAATCGGTCAAAGAGTTTGGTTTCATCAAGCACGAAGATGAGCCTTGTGTATACAAGAAGATTAGTGGGAGCACAATGCTATTCCTTATTTTATACGTGGATGACATATTACTCATTGGAAACGACATTCCTACACTTCAGTCTGTGAAGACTTGGTTAGGAAAGTGCTTCGCAATGAAAGATATGGGTGAAGCCGCATATATACTTGGCATTAAGATCTATAGAGATAGATCAAGGAGGCTACTTGGTTTAAGCCAAAGTACATACATTGACAAGGTCATTAGAAGATTCCGTATGGAAAATTCTAAGAGAGGCACCTTGCCCGTGTTACATGGAGTTTCTCTAAGCAAGACTCAATGTCCTAAGACAAACGATGAGCGTGAGAAAATGAATGATGTTCCATATGCTTCGGCAATTGGGTCCATCATGTATGCCATGATTTGTACTAGGCCGGATGTATCTTATGCTTTGAGCATGACAAGTAGATACCAATCCGACCCTGGCGAAAATCACTGGATAGCTGTAAAAGCGATTCTTAAGTACTTGAGAAGAACTAAAGACTCGTTTTTGGTCTATGGAGGAATGGAAGATGATCTGGTTGTAAATGCTTACACGGATGCAAGCTTCCAAACCGACAAAGATGATAGCCGATCACAATCGGGTTTTGTGTTTATGTTAAATGGTGGAGCTGTAAGCTGGAAGAGTTCCAAGCAAAGTACAACCGCTGATTCTACAACAGAAGCTGAGTATATTGCTGCATCGGATGCTGCAAAGGAAGCTGTTTGGATTAAGAAGTTCATAACTGAACTTGAAGTGGTTCCTAGTATTGCTAATCCAATAGACCTTTATTGCGATAATAATGGTGCTATTGCTCAAGCAAAGGAACCAAGAGCACATCAGAAATCCAAACACATACTTAGGCGTTTTCATATCATTCGAGAGATCGTTGATAGGGGAGACGTAAATATATGCAGAGTACCCACTGATGACAATGTTGCGGACCCGCTAACATAGGGACTTCCACAAGCTAAACATGATGGTCATGTTAGGTCCATGGGTATTAGATACATGGGAGATTGGGCCTAGGGCAAGTGGGAGATTGTTGGTAGTGGTGCCCTAGGCACGTTTAATAAACATTGTAATTGTTATCATTTATTTCATATCAATAAATAGATGTTTTGATTATTATTGTTGTTCATGTTTACTTATAATAATCCCCGTCCCTAGTACTTGTTAAGCACTAGTATGAAGGCTAAATGATCATGGGATGATCATGTTAGATTTATGGGTACTTGTTTGGAACAAGGTACTGGACATGACCCGCTGTATGAGATTTATGTCATGGTCTATGTCGAACATATATCTCATATTAGTTATGTCATTTGAATCCTTAGACATGAAGTTATTATAGTCTTCCACTTGATGAACATTGTGTTTGACATATTCAAACGCTATCTTAACACGGTAGTTATAAAGGGTATGATTGGCATAATCGGATTCCCGTTGGGAAGAATAATAAGCTGAATGGATTTGTCCCTCCACGGAGAGATGTCAAGCTTGGGCCTCTCGTAGGAATGATGTTGATGAAATGTTCGGCCGGACTCAAATGAATTGATTGGATCAATGTCATTTGGATTATCAACATATTCGGAATCGATAAAGAATTGAACAAAACAAGTTGACTGTTTGACCATGACTTGTGTTCAATGACATCGTGCACAAAGGGATTGTGACATATTCTAAAGGAATGCGAACTTGTATCTAGTTATACTATTTGGGTAGGTATGACGGTTTGCTAGAACCTAATCATATCTTATGGTTTCATGTTTGAGCCCATTGCCAACTTAGTATAATCCTAGAGGGTCACACACAATAGAACGAATCTTAAATAAAAGGACTGTATGTGAATTTAGGGTCGAAGGACCTCAAAGGAATTTTTGGAAAATTCTGGGTTTTTTGGACAAGCGGGCGGGCGCTCGGTATGGACCAGGCGGGCGCTTGGTCTGGCGGCAAAAAGTTTCCTAATTCAATTTGGAAAGGTTTTTGGCACAAGATTCCTATTTGGAATAAGTCTTAATTGTGTATAAAAAGCCAATTTCGGCCAGACCATTAGCCCAAGTGTTTTGTGTGCCTCCAAAGAGTTTGAGAGAGTTATTATTTTGTTCGAAAACATCTTGGATTGAAGAACAAAATAATTCACAAAATAATTCCATATAGTTATTTATTAAATTGTGAAAGTGTGTTTCATAATTATTGGTCTAGCAACCAAGATCAAGAAGCTCCTTGATATTCGTTCGTGGTGTGGATACCGCTAGAGGGTGAAGCTCATCATCTTCAAAGTTCGTGTTCGTGCTTTCTTCGTGATCAAGCTTCAATATCTCCACCAAGTTTAAAGACCAAACTCAAAGTCATCAAGGGTTAGTTTTTCCTCTATTCATTATGTTGTATTTGATTTAATCATATGAATGGATCTATGGGCTTTGGGTTTCAAAATTTTAAATGCTAAATTCCGCTGCGAATGTTAAATCGAAACCCAACATGCAGAGGAGATGGAAAATTATACTTCTGGTGATTTTGGTGATTTCGGAAAGGTCTATATGGCGGATGGCGAGCCTTTGGAAATCAAGGGGAAGGGGGATATCATAATAGGAGCATCGGATGGGAAGGTCCTACATCTACATGGGGTCAGACACATTTCGGATTTGAAAAAGAACCTGTTATCAGTTGGGCAGCTGGATGAAGAAGGTTACACGGTAACTTTTAGCTGCAGGAACTGGGTTATTACCAAGGAGGATTCTGAGATCGCTCGGGGTAATAAGGAGGGTACATTTTATTTGGCGAACAACACCAATGATAGTATCGCGGTGGCGTCAGCCAAGGGTGATACGGATTTGTGGCACTGTCGATTTGGTCACAAGAGTGAGAAGGGGATGCAGGTACTTTGCTCAAAGGGAAGACTACCGGGTTTGAAGGAGTCGACGTAGGGATTTGCGAAGACTGTGTATTCGGCAAGCAGGTGAGGAGTAATTTCTCGAGGACATGTAGAGCTTTGAGGGAAGCAAAGTTAGAATTGATTCACACGGACTTGTGGGGACCGGCCCCGGTAACTTCTCTAGATGGTGCGTCATATTACATGACCTTCGTTGATGATTCTACAAGGAAGGTCTGGGTTTACTTCTTAAAAGGGAAAGATGAAGCTTTCGGGGTATTTAAGAAGTGGAAGGCCTTGGTACAGACGGAACTCAAGGATAAATGCTTGAGGTCTGATAATGGCGAGGAGTATGAGCTCGGGGAGTTCAAGGAATATTGTGATGCGAATGAGACACGCATGGATATTCCAAACTCGGGTGGGAGCAGGACAGTTCATGATGACCAAGATCAAGGGGACGCTGAAAATGAACTACATACTCCAGGACCGGATATTCCGCTGCGCAGAGCTGACAGAGAGTGTGGATTGCATGGTAAGGCTCTACGTTTCTCAAGAAATGATAATTTGAAGCTATGTATAGCTTCAACAGGGCTTCAACGGGGCTTGGAGAATAGAGGAGGAGGAAGGCACTACTATGATCGAGGTGAGCACTAAGGCACTAAGGATGAGTTGAAGACGGATACGGGGCTTGTATACGGGTTGATCTCTAGGTGGGAGATTGTTGGAATAGAGTTCAATGGCACACTAGCGATCATAAAAGAAGAAAAGAGGAGAAAAAGGTGAACCGGGACGGAATCAAAAGGATTCGGGCGAACCCATAGCATGACTCGGCCGAACCAACGTGGGTTCGGGCGAACCCATTATATGACTCGGCCGAACCTAGGTGATTTTGGCCAAGGCTGAATTCCAACGTAAAGTTGGGTTCAGGGCGTCAAGGGTTGGGTTCGAGGGCCTCAAGGGATGGGTTCGGGGGCGTCAAGGGTTGGGTTCGGCCGAACCCCTCCTGGACGTGAAAATTGATATTTTTCGGGTCTTTTCGGGATTTCTTTTCTGTCTAGGTTTTGGACTTATTCTAGGTTGTGTATATCAGCAGGGTTCCGCCCTATAACTCATTGTAACTCCAAATTTACATATTATAATGCAAGATCCTAGCTTGGTAGTGCCCCAAGACGTAGTCAAAAATATTGACGAACTGGGTAAACCATTCTTTGTGTCTCTTTACTGTTTTTGCTTCTTTTATCGTTCTTGGTTGTTGGGTTTGCGCATTATATTCTTGCGATTTGTTTGTGTTTGGAGGGTCTATACCACAACATGATGTTTCACCGTAAGCCTTCTTCTAATTATAACTCCACCATCTTCATCGAACACGAATATACACGTTTTCCTATGCATCTCTCTCTGATCTACGCCTATATCCTTCCGCCCAGAAATCCCCAATTTATCTCCATAAGCAGATATTTAGGTTTTCAACTGACTAAGAATCAAGAGATATTGATTTCTTGGTGGAGAGTGAGTGGTAATGGTGGATTCATACCAGAGTGCAAGAATAATGGGCATTTTGATTTGGGTGTGGTTGAGAAAGGGTGGTGAGTCCATGAGTGGGAAGAAGAATGGGAATCGGAAACTATGCGGTGGCCGGTGGGTGAATGGGGGGTAAGGGGATAAGGAATACAATCTGGGTGTGTTTCCTTTTATTTTCTTTTTCTTACTATTTTTCTTTCAGTTTTTTCTTTTCTTTATTTGGTGTCTTATGATTTCAAAAAAAAAAAACTTTGCCTTATAATTTTATTCAGTTTCTTTATTTATAATTATTTATCATCAAAATGTGTTTTATAAATTATCTACTATAAAATGGAGATTTTTTCAAAATATAATAGTACTTTTTTTTTAACTACAAGAGATTTTAAGGAAATAGATTTATATTGATAAAAAATAAATAGAAATTTAATAAAATTAGAAGGTAAAAGACATAAATACCCATCATGTGCCAAGCACATGACCATTGTCATTAAGTTTCTAACGCCCGTTAGGATCTAGGGGGCAAAGTGGGATTATTCAAACATCAGGTATGACAGTGGGACGTATTTCGCGCGAGGGTGCAAAGTGGGATTCGGTGTATACTTTGGAGGGATAAATCTAGTTTCGTCTAATTTTAATCAATTTAATTATTCTAATGTACATCTAAAAATTCTTATTGATTTCTCGACCAAATTCTGCCATTGCTTTGATCTGTTCGATCTCCGGTTTTCATTTTCGAATCTCCTAATTTAAACATTAATTATTAATTCAATGATTAATGTTTAAATTAGGAGAAATTTCCTGCTTTTCAATAATAATTAGATTGGATATTTTCTTGATTTGTAGTTTTTTCTTGTTAAACTGTTGAATAAATAATGTTGACTTATGTAATGACCCGAGCCCGCAAGCCCGACCCGCTACATAAGCACCACGCAACTGGCCCACTGAGCACAACAATCGGGTCCACTTGGCTTACCAGAGGCCCACCCAAAAGTCCACGGATGTTATTGGTGCTCAATGGTAGTATAGTGGAGGCTTATATATCACACTCAAAGCCCATATCTTTATTATGTGGGATGGGGTGTTACACCTTACTTCTCGTTTTATTATATATTATCTCGCATATGTCGGGAGCCTTTGCCCTCTCCCATTTGTTGGGAGCCTTTGTCTTCTCCCCTTTGTTGAGAGCCTCTGCTTTCTCTCCTCTGTGAGAGCCGTAGAATGATTTTTATATTTGTTCTTGGTACAATGCCTGAGATGTTTGGTTGCACATTTACTGCCGACTCAGAGTCACTTTCTTGTGTCTTCAAAATCAAATTCTTACCGTTCGGAGGTTTCTTAAAGGCCAGTGTTGTCTCGTGTCCAAGTTTTACTTGGAGAAGCATTTGTACATCACAGGTTGTGGTTCCCAAGGACATTTATTGGAGATTTGGTTCGGGGTTGGCTATTATTTTTCAAGATGTGTTAGGCAATCTATGTGTAAATCTTGATTGCAACTATTATCTAATGAACGAGCCTCCATCGTTTATGGAACACCGTCTTCTTAAATTTTATTAATGCAATTATTTGTAGTTTGCTTTCGGGAAAAAAAAAATCCTTATTGATAGTATTTATAATGCTTATCAATAACAAGTTTTAAACTTTCATATTTGTAAGATACCCGCGGGAAAAAATGGAAAAGCGTCCCCTCGAGAATCAAACACGGAACTTTATGTTCAAAGAAAAACGCAGTCGCCACGTTAAATTAATTTTAAACCCAATTCAACGAAAATGGTTAGAGAAAATGAGTTCGGATGTCAGGTTACGTCTTGGGAAGAAATTTTCATCGTTCACCCAATCCGCCTCGAAAAACCGAGTCTCCCTAAGTTTGTTGACCAAAATGTGCAAATGTGTGTGTGTATTTTAAAATGGGAGAAACTGACTTTTAACAGAAAACAGTTATAAAGTTAACAGAAATTGTTTATTTGCAAAGATTTTAACAGAATCACCAAGCCAAATTAAAGATATGGGCAAACACAAACATGATCATTATGACAATAAATGAACAAACACAAAGTAAATATACAAGTTGAATATACAAGATAAATATACAAGGCTTTCTCCATATGTGAAATGGATCACCAAGCCAAATTAAAGACATAAAAGTAAAGACATAAATGTAACAAGTTATAATATTGCATAAATGTAAAGACATTTGTATATGAAAGAGGTAAACAATGTAGATAATCAACCAATAAGCAAAGTAGCAAGAGAGATATGAGATGGAGAGAAGATGGGGAGAATGAGGCCTCACCAATGTTTGATTCTAGCCTATCTTCCTCTCTTTCACTCAAATTTTGATAATGTTTGTGTTTCTGCTATGAATCCAGAAGAGTTTCTGTAAGCAAAACTATTTTCTCCCCCTGAAATGATCAGCAAGGGCTCAATTTATAGGGACTGATGGCACCCAAACCATCTGTACGGCTGGGGCTCTCTCGTGGCCAAACCATCCGTACGGTTCTCTCTGGCGAGCTTCTGGATTTTTCCAATTTTTATTCCAGAACAGTTCTAAAGTTTTCGGTTTATTCTAATGAAGTCCTAGTCTATCAGTTTTATCCCTTAATAGTCCTAAGAATACATCTAAGTTGGTTTCAATTCAGATTGGGGTACTTACCATATCC
Organism: Campanula takesimana; assembly: GCA_026119855.1. Classification (NCBI taxonomy): domain Eukaryota; kingdom Viridiplantae; phylum Streptophyta; class Magnoliopsida; order Asterales; family Campanulaceae; genus Campanula; species Campanula takesimana. The sequence goes on from JAOWBW010001833.1 coordinate 150,636, forward strand.
TTTCTAGAAATAAAACATAAAACACGTAACACATTTTGATTGTTTAACTTTTTTTTTCATTCCATTGTAGGCAAAGTTGTGTGATTTGTCTTTCCGTCTTATATGGCTCGTGCGGTCTGCCCAAATTTGAGTATGACATTGTTAGATTTTATAAGTGCACAATATTCTTTTAACCATATGCTAGAAACATGAGTATTTTCTTGATTGTGGTTTCTATTTAAGACCTCTATGATAATCTTAGACAGTTTGGAAATTTTGAATACTCCCATTCTATTGATTTCCGTCTTGGTCTTGTTTGATGAAGCCTCTTACATGATCAGTGTCCAAGTCTCCTCCCGCCTCAACAAAGAAATTCAAGGTACGGGTGGCAAATGGCACAAGGGCAAACCAACCAACCATGTATCAACCGTACCAGTACCAAGTGTACTTGGTATACCAAGAGTTAGTACATGGTACAAATGTCCGATTTTGGTTGGTGTACCATACCACTTTTGTAAATTCGGTTGGTATATGGTGTGCATTTTTGACCTTGGTTGGTATACTACGTACCAACATTATTTAAAACATAAATGTTAAATTATTAATTATATACCAAGATGGACGATTAGTTGAGATTCATATTTGATTTATAAACTAAGGACAATAATTTCCTTATTGCATGCATATCATCTTGAAGTTTCCCCACGACCCAAAGTACAAATCTTTACTAAATTGATCTTTTTATTTAATAAAATTGTAATGCATGTTTATTTGTACCATTTAAAAACGTAAAATTGAATTTTTGTTCTTGTATTGTTTTTTTGTTTTTATAATTGATAGAAAATGTAGAAGATTGTTTAATAGCATTTGATCTCTTTTTCTTTTATTGACCTCGCTTTACACTTGATACCAGCTATACCAATTAAATTGGTATACTGACTTTAGTGGTCGGTAATATGTATTTTTATCTACCACACTAAACTTGGTTGGTGCACGATACAACTAAAATACATTTGATATCCCAACCAAGCCACTCTTAATTCAGGCTAGTTATCTCCCTTGCACCCCTGCTCAACAAGAACCCATAGCTGGTTTTGATCTCAATGAATCCACTTTTTTAGACTCTATGCCTGAAGAATGGCGGAGTGGACATTTGGTACAAAAACTATCAAAATAAATAAGTGTTTGACAAGAAAATGTTGTACCAGAATTTTGGGTCCACTTCCAGGGAAATCTAGTAATTACATATGAGATCAATACTATTTTCGTCTCCAACCTATTGAACTTTCTTCGTGTTAGCCCTAAAACTATTTTTTTTTTCATTTTCGTCCTTGACCTCACTATTTTTGCACCATATCATCCTTCCATCCATTTGACATCCAATTCTCCGTTAAATAATGCCTATGTGGATCACAAATGTGCTTATGTGGAACCATTGTGCTTACTTGGCATACACCTAATACTCGTGTAAAAGTATAGGGTTTAAAGTGTTACAAGTTAAACTTTTAACCTTAAAACATATTCCCATATATGAAGGAGTAACTGGAAAACCAAAACTCCTGGTTTAAGATCAATCGCCGCCCCATTCCCCTTCCTACTCTCTAATCGCCACCGCCACCTCCCCCTCTTCTCCACCTCACAACTTCACCCCTCCGTTCTCTTCTTCTTCCCGCACTGCAACGAGGCCTCCCCCGCACCAGCGACGTTCCTTCTTCATCTCTCAACGGTCACCGCACTCTCTCTCAGTGTTGTCGTCTCCTCACCCTTTCCCCTCCCACTACTCAATATCTTCTTCCCGATCCCTCCAGATCCAGCGGCCATTGGATTTTTATTTTTTTTTGTAAAGTTAAATTGAAAGAACAGATCTCTGTATTTTCTTTCTTGAGATTTATTTAGTCTAATTGTATTGTATGATGTTTGGAATTTTTTTCTTATGTTCTAATGATGATTGCTGATGGACAGTGGTGGATGGTTGCGGTGGTGGTGGTTGTTGTGGTTGGGTGGGGGTAATTGGGTGGCAGGTGTATTTAATATGAACTCTTGGTGTCCGCCGCACACACACTCTCCAACTCTTTCTCTCTCTCTTCCTCCCACTCCTACCTCCGGCTCCCCACACATCTCCGACCACAACTGGATATGAGGGTGGGTTGATTCCGAATGTGCCAATGAAATTCTTACAAATTGCTTTCAAGGAGTAAGCAGTTTGATTCCATTTAATACTACTCCTACACTCTTCCTTCTTTTTCTGGGTTCATTGTCAATAACTTACCCCCTCCTCTATAATTAGATATAACCTCACAGGCTCTGATTACACTCTCCAAGAACCCTTCTTTGTTTTTTGATAGTCAGTTGTGTTCAATTTCAAGGGCGGGTTTCATATCAATTCTCAGATGCATATATCTCACCATTTGTTGTTAAATTTTAATTCTCATATTCAGTAATTTCATTTTGTAATTGGGGATCTCATCTGGTTGTATTTGTTTTATGTTTTTTGTGTTTAAATTTCTGTTCAATTTCAAGGCTCAGGTATCTTGCTTTGAAAGCTCTAAACAAATCAGGCCACGAGAATGTCTACAGCGCTTTTGAAAAGTGTTGGGGTGCAACCCAAAGTCCCACATTGGCAATTGAGGAAACAATTGCAAGCTATATAATAGCACCCACCTACTTCATGTGAGGCCTTTTGGGGATGCCTAAAAACAAATCCGTGCGGGCTAGGCCCAAAGCGGACGGTCGCGGTCCCTACAAAAAGCAACGCCCTTTTGGAGGTATACGATTTCCCATTTTTTTGGCATTGTTTATTTCGTTGCTTAAGAAAATAGGTATATGATTTCCCATTTTTTTTTGGCATTGTTTATTTCGTTGCTTAAGAAAATATAATCAAGTAGAAGAAAAAGAGAACATAATATTTACCTCTTGTAGTAAGTTTGTTCTGAAATTTTACCGATGAATCTCTTAGAATTGGAGATTAGGAAATGGACTAAGTTGGAGGTTCCACCTTAAAACCAATTGGTGATAAGGGGAGTAATTCATCAAGTCTATACTCCCTCTGTCCCACCTCACTTGACACCCAAGAGGTGGGCATAATAGCTAACAAAAAAGAATAAAATAAGGAAAATGTGTGGTAGAAATGAAGAGAGATAGTGAATGGGGTAAATAGTAGTGTTGATTGAATAAAATGAGAGGTGGAAAATGAAGAGAGAGAATGAGTGGAGGCGTAGAGTGAATATAAAATAGAAATAAGTGTCAAGTGAGCTGGGACGGAGGGAGTATACTGGTCCATGTTTCACTCTTTAGAAGATGTGGGATAATTGTCTCTTACTGAGTCCATGACATGTAGTTCAATGGGGCAAACTTACTGCTGCCAAGGCTTTCCCTTATCATAATTTCCTTCATTCATTTCAGTTAAGATTCTTATATGGAATCTTAGCACATTCTTAGAAGGGAAAAGACTATTCATGGCTATCGTTATACTGAAATGTAATAGTGTTTTTTCAGAATATTTTTTTCTGAGTATTTTGATTTTATTTTTTGAAAGAAAGTAACATTTGAAAAATAACAACTTATATATATGAATGTAATTATTTGTACAAGTAAATGTAACACTTTAGTAAATGAAATTGTAACAGATTTCTATAGATAATGTAATACTTTTACATGTATCGTAATAAATTGAACTCATTGTAACTTATTATTTGAAAACATATGGATATACTATTATACAAGTAAACGTAACTGTTTTACAATGTTATTATACAAGTAAAATGTAACATTCGTTTGTAAAAATTGTTACTTTCTTATTTTTACAATGTTACTAACACAAGTGTTTTTAGTTCTAAAGTGTAAATGGTTGAATTATTACTTTTCTATACATATGTGTTACAATTATGTATAAACACTGTTACATATAAGTATCACGTTCGTTACATTTTAGTTATAATAAGTATTATTTTTTGCAAATGAAGAAAATATAAAAAAAAAACATTGTTACTTTTCTGTATATATGTATTACTTTTATGTATACAAACTGTTACATATAAGTAACACGTTTGTTACATTTAGCTATAGTGACTATTACTTTTGGCAAACCGAAAAAATACCAAAAAAAAAAAAAAAAAAATGCCCGCGGGTCATGGGTCAAAAATGACTCGTCTCTACTATGAGACGGGTCATTGTGTTCTCATATAAGTTTTTGTCATTTTCTAATAATACCCGATACATAAGGAGAGTATAACCTAACTAAGGTGACTAAATGATAAGACATAAATTAAATATACTGAATATAACAATCAATTTACATAGATTAGAAATATTGATTTCTCCTAAGTAAAAACTAAATGAATGGAACTAAGAATCGGACCGAAACCGGAACAATGAAATTGGAACCAAACCGTTGGTTCTAACCTGTATTGGTTTGGTTCGGTTCCACAGTTCATAGAACCGGAGTATTGGTTCGGTCCTTTGTTCCATGAAGTTTTCATAAAAACTGGACCAAACCAAACCATGATCAACCATAATTACGGAGGGGAAAGATGGTTTTTTATTTTTGGAAGAGAAGATGTTACTCTTTATTTAATTGAGTTTTTCTGAATGTTTATTTTGAACAAGTAGTAACAAAAAGTACTTTACTATCAAGTACTCATATATGTTCAATACTATAATTTTGTGGAACATGTGTAATAATTTAATATAAAAACATATTTATTCGTTAAAAAAATACATTATTGATTTTTTTTTCTTTTTTATAAAGAAGATGGTTGTTTATGGATCCGCCCTCACCACCAATAGATACATCTAAATTTGCCTCATTTTCGCTCTTACACAAAGTAGAATGGTGTGTTTTTCTTGTGAATAAAATTTGACCGGAGAAGATTCGCGTTTGAGTAGTTAATTTTTTTATTGCAAAACCCGCACCCTCTTCCTGGCCATCATCAACTCTCTCCTACCTTTATCCTCGCATCTCTACCAAGTAAGAGCTAGTAAGTGCAAATCCCATCATCTTCTACAACTCTACCACCGACTTATCCACACATCTCTATCAAGTTTGTGCACTGGAACGTGACTAATTATTACAAAGCTCGGTTATCGTGTCATCAAAACAAAAACTTTAAACATCAGTAATGTTGGAAAAAAAAAGTTTCTGTTACGAGGATGTCATCAACTCCTGTTATTTGTGAAAGTTTATTGGCCGTGCGTTTAACGCACGGGTGTTACACTAGTTTGAATTCAAAAACCAGAAATACATTTTTTTTCTTCTTCACCAAGAACATATTTATGTTAAATCTTTATTACTCCCTCTGGTCCAAAATAACTGTCGCTTTTGGTCAATCAGATGTAACTTTGAACAATAATTTAAATAAAAAATAATGATGCTAATAAAAATCTGAAATTTGTCATTGTTTTATAATTAATAATACTTTTAATAACAATTTTTAAATTTTTGTTAGAATCATTATTTTAGGTTTAAATTTATTGGTCAAACTTACATCTGTTTGACAAAAAGTGACAGTTATTTTGAACCAGATGGAGTACTGGTTAAAGATAATTCTTCAATCAATTCAGAAACAAAAATACTCTTATTATATTTTACCCCTTCTATTATAAAGGTTTGATTTCTCACATCGACCCGTACACATATCAACAAATTGTGCTTATATATAGTGCTAAATAAGCAAATGGTGATGTCATCATGCCACGCATTATTTAACAAAGGGTTGGATGTCAAATGGTTGGAAGGATGATATGGTGCAAAAATAGTGAGGTCAAGGACGTAAATGAAAAAGAAAATAAGTTTCAGGACGGAAACGGAAAAAAGTTCAATAGGTCAGGGACGAAAATCGTATTCAACTCAAGTGTATAAATTTTCAGTAGGTGAATAATACGTCGGCTAGGGCAACAAGAAAAGTTTACAAAAAGATGAATACAAATGAGTTAGCGATATTTTATTGGTTGCATCGATTGTGGCCCATCACACTCTAATTGAAAGCACCAACAAAATCATTACACATCATTTTGTGGACCAAAATTTATGGGTTTTTTTTTTTTTTTTGTGACATATCACTTGAAAGATGAATCTAGTTTCTAAAGCATTTTTCGGTTCATTTTTGGATTTTTTTAAAGAATAAGTTATGGTATTTTTTACCTAAGGGAATTCATTCATAAGAACATATTCATCGGAATGTTGACTAACTTGTAGAATTCAATGAATCAGATAAGTCATCAATCTTATCAATATGTAATTAGTTGCTAGTTCATTTGCGTTATGTATCTCCATTATTCATGTGCTTGGAGGGATGTTCAAAGCACTGGCGGATCTACCCTTTGGGGGTAAGGAGACCGCGGCCCCCGTTTGCCAAAAATATATATTTCTACTAGTGCAATTTTTGTAAATTTTAAATTAATTAGTGTAATAAATTAATATTTTCCCCCTTTCAGTGAAGGAAAAAATACACTAAATTTTTTTCTTGCCCCCTTACACTAATAAAAATAATTTTGCCCCCCTTCAAAAAAAAACCTGGGTCCGCCTCTGGATCAAAGTTTTTTATAATACCCTACATACTCCCTCGTCTTATAACAATGTGCACAAACTTCCCTTTTGGGCATCCACTACTATTCTCTACCCCACTTTCTCTCTCCTACCTCATTTTTATACTCACAACAATTCACTACTATTCTCTCCTTAATTCCCAAGCAAATGTGCACATTTTATGAGACGGAAGGAGTACGCAATTGTAATACAATTGAGTTGAGTTACATACAAAAAGCTCAAGTCTTTGACTTGTTTAAAGATGTATTTCTTATTTTATCTTATCTCTTAGGGTGGTAATTTTTGCTCATATTTTCTGTGAATTTTCTTGAATATCGAGTTGGGTATACACGTGGGTGTTCAGTCATGAGCCACATGTATTTCAGTCCCCTGTTGACACTCCTCCTACACCCCAAAACTTGACAACTTGTCCATGCATCAATCCAGTCCCCACTGACCCTTTATATAGTGAACATCCACCAAAAAAGAGTACCCATCCATTGTTTTTTTTTTTCTGAAGGTTCCTAGGGTTATAAAAAGGGGCAAATTGCATATTGGTGACCTGAGTTTGTGTCACGTTTGCAATCCCCAACCTGAGAGTTTAATTGTGCCAATCAGGCACCTAAGTTTGTCAAATTTTTACAATGTGGTGAATAAACTAACATTTCGTTAATTTTTGACGGACTCAAACACATATGACTCGCACATGACTTTGTAAAAGGGCAATTTTATCAATAAAGACCAGACCCAGCATAAAAACGTGCAGCGTCTCTTCCATTCTTTCTTTGCCATCGGTCGACGTCTTCCCAGCCTTCTTCACCGTGGACGCCGTCGCCCCCTCAGCCTTCTTCATCGTCGGCGCCGTCCTAGTACCAAGCACATGTGCGCCGCCATGAACAACATATACCCTCGCCCCTCTTCTCGAAAAACATCCCCTAACCCGCCGCCCCCTCAGCTTTCTTCGCCGTCGACGTCCCCCAGTTCCTCCTTTCCAGCCTCGTCTCTCTCTTCTTCACTCGTTCGTCTTCGATAGCTACTTCGTCATTGAAAAGAAGCCCAGGTCTGGGATTATTGAAAGAAAATTAGTTGCTTTTCCATGTTTTTTTTTTTTTTGTTTTTTTTTTTTTTGCTTTTCTTTGGTTCTGTGATTTGGGGATCTGAATATGGATTTTGAATGTTTATCAATAGGCTGAGATTGGTTTTTGTATTTTGATATTAATTGCGATGGAGATTGAAATTGATTCTTGATTTTGTTATTTTCTGAATGTTGGGGGTATTGTTACTGGCGATGGTGGTGAGGATGGTGTTTGTAGTGGCTGGAGAGGGGAAGGGTTATTTAAGAAATGTGGTGGTAAGGATGGTGTTTTTGGTAGCTGGGTGGGTAGGGGAAATGCAGTTAAGAAATGTGCATCGATGGATGTGGGGTGGAGGTGGAGTGAACTGGAGGGAGAATGTGGTGGTGCTAGGGAGGGGTGGTGGTGGTTGTGCTGATGAAATGGGTGGTTTTTCTTATTTTTCCTTTTATTTTCAAAATCTTGCATTTGACCCCCTCAGCTAAACATATGCCTTGCAAAGCCTCTAGGAATTGACAAAATTGCCTATTTCAAAGGTCATGTGCGAGGCACATGTGTTTAGGTCCGTCAAAAAATTAACGAAAAGTTAGTTCATTCACCACATTGCAACAAATTGACAAACTTAGGTGGCTGATTGGCACAATTTAACTCTTAGGTTGGGGATTGCAAAAGTGAGACAAACTCAGGTTACCAATTTGCAATTTGCCCTATAAAAAGACATAAAATTAAATATACAGAATATAACTATACATATTTACATATATCAGAAATATTGATTTCTCCCAATTAAAAATTAAATGAATGGAACTAAGAATCGAACGAGAACCGGGCCAATGAAATTGGTACCGAACCATTGGTTCTAACATGTATTGGTTTGGTTTGGTTCCACAAAACCGGAGTATTGGTCCGATCCTTGGTTCCATGAATTTTTCAAAAAAATGGATCAAATCGAACCATGATCACCCCTATTATAGAAGAGAAAGATGGATTATTATTTTTTTGGAAGAGAAGATGTTACTCCTTATTTAAATGAGTTTTTTTAATGTTTATTTTGAACATTTTGAACAAAAAGTACTTTACTATCAAGTACTCCTATACGTTCAATACTATAAATTTTGTAGAACATGTGTAATAACTTAATGTAAAACATATTTATTCATTAAAAAAAATACAATTATTGATTTATTTATTTTTAAAATAAAAAAGATGGTTGTTTATGGATCCACCCTCACAACCGATAGATCCATCTACATTCGCCTCATCTTCGCTCTCATACACATTAGAATGGTGTGTTTTTCTTGTGAATCAAATTTGACCGGTGAAGATTTGCGTTTGGGTAATTAGTTTTTTGGTGCAAAACATGCACCCTCTTTCGCTGGCCACCATCAACTCTCTCCTACCTTTATCCTCGCATCTCTACCAAGTAAGAGCTAGCAGGTGAAAATCCCATCATCTTCTACAATTCCGGCACCCACTTATCCTCGCATCTCTACCTTGTAAGAGCTAGGAAGTGCAAATCCCATCATCTTCTACAATTTCGGCATCCGCTTTTCCTCGCATCTCTATCAAGTTTGTGCAATAGAACGTGACTAATTATTACAAAGCTCGGTCATCATGTCATGGAAACAAAAACATTAAACGGCAGTAATGTTGGAAAAAAAAAGTTTTTGTCACGAGGATGTCTTCAACTCATGTTATTTGTAAAAGTTTATTGGCCGTGCGTTTAATGCAGGTGTTACACAAGTTTGAATTTAAAAATCTGAAGTACATTTTTTTCTTTAGAAGCAAGTACATATTTATGTCAAATTTTTATTACTGGTTAAAGATAATTTTTCAATTTATTCAAAAAAAAATTACTCTTGTTATATTTTTTAGATTACAAATTCCATATAAAGGTTTGATTTCTCACATTGACCCCCTACACATACACATCAACAAATTGTGCTTATGTATAGTGCCAAATAAGCAAATGCTGATGTCCTCATGCCACATAGGTACGACTGTAAACGAGTCGAGCCGAGTCGAGCTTTGGGATGTCGAGCTCGAGCTCGTTTAAAATTTATCGAGCTCGAGCTTTTCTTGAGCTCGAGCTCGAGCTTGAGCCCACTTGTTTGTTCGAGCTTGAGTCAAATCGAGCTCGCTAACTACTCGAGTTGATAACGAACTCGAGCTTAGGATTTTTTTTTCTATAAAAAAGGGTTCTTAACGAGCTTATCGAGTCGAGTTCGAGCCGGTCAAAAACAAAAATTTAATTTTAATGGGCTTATCAAGCTGAGCTCGAGATTTAAACGAGCTTAATGAGTTGAACACGATCTACTCGATAACAAAACGAGCTTGACAAACGGTTCGAGCTTGAGTCGAGTTACACCTTGAACTCACTCGAGCTTTCACGAGCCGAGCTCGAATCGTATAATAGCCGTATACATAGGCATTATTTAACAGAGGATTGTATGTCAAATGGATGGAAGGATGATATGGTGCAAAAATAGTGAGGTCAAGGACGTAAACGAATAAATAATAAGTTTCAGGATGAAAACGAAAAAAGTTCAATAGTTCAGGAACGAATATGGTATTTAACTCAAATGTATAAATTCCAAGTAGGTGAATAATATGTCCGGCTAGGGGAACAAGAAAATCTTATAAAAATATGAATACAAATGAGTTAGCGATATTTTATTGATTGCATCGATTGTTGACCTGTCAAACACTAATTGAAAGCACCAAAAAAAATCATAACACATCATTTTGTGGACCAAAATTTATGGTATTTTTTGTGACTTCAGTGTTACTCGAATAATATATCACATGAAAGATGAATCTAGTTTCTAAAGCATTTTTCGATTCATTGTTTGGATTTTTTTGGAATAAGCTATGGTCATATTTACATAAGGGCATTCATTCATTAGAACATATTCATCTGAATGTTGACCAACTTAAAGAGTTCAGCAAATCAAATAAGTCATATATCTTATCAATATGTAATTAATTGCTAGTTCATTCGCCTTATGTATCACCACTATTCCTGTGCTGGGAGGGATGTTCAAAGTCTTCTATAAATACCCTACATACTCCCTTGTCTTATAACAATATGCACAAACTTCCTTTTTAGGCATCCACTACTATTCTTTACCATAGTTTCTCTCTCTGATCTCATTTTTATACTCACAAGAACAATTCATTACTATTCCCTGCTTAATTACCATCCAAATGTGCACATTTTATGAGATAGAAGGAGTACGCAATTGTAATAGAATTGAGTTGAGTTACATACAAAAGATCAAGTCTTTAACTTGTTTAAAAGATGGATTTATTATTTTATCTTATCTCTTAGGGTGGTAATTTTGGCTCATATTTGCTGGTGGATTATTTTTTAATATCGAGTTAGCTATACCCGTGTGTTCAGTCGTGAGCCACCTGTGTTTCAATCCCCTATTGACCAGTCCTCCTAAACCCCCAAACTTGACAACTTCTACTTGCATCAATCCAATTCCCTCCGACCCTTTATAGTGAACATCCACGAAAAAAGAGTACCCATCCACTGTTTTTTTCTAAAGGTTCCTAGGGTTATAAAAATACATCAGAGATTGATAAACCGTATCTCCTTCTCTACCTAAATAAATGTCTATTTTTAAGAAATTTTTGTCCCAAAATGAATGTGTTTTTTGAAAATAACTTTGTTCCTAATTGTTTTTTTACCAATTTTTTTTTACTAGTCTCATTATACAAGCAAAACTAAATGTTTGGTAAGAGGATTACATGACTATGATTATATATGAATCTTTGCGACTAAATTATACTCCATCTGTCCCGGAAAGTTAGTCCCTCTTTTTTCGTTGTTATTACGAATGAACTTTCGGCAATTATTTAAGTTACTTTTAATTATCCTACTGAAAATTTACCACTTGTTATTGATACGCCATTATGTTGGTGATTTTAGTGTCATCAACGATTTTATGTAATTGTGATTTACTAGAGACCAATGCGATTTCATATTCGGCTCGGATACGAGTAAGGGAAAGTGTGGAGTACACACTCGTTTGAGTTAATATGTTTTCGACCACGATAAAGAAGCAGTGGTCAAGGGGGCAGTGCCCCATTGCGGGGTCAAGGGGCAGCGCCCCTTGTTGGGGTCCCGAAACCTAGACAGTATATTTGGTGTTCCAAATAATCTCCCGCCAGTTTTCCCACCAAAACCCGCCAAAACCAAGAGACACAATCAGTTAACAGTTATGACTGTTGGGCTAACAGTCATGACTGATACCAGTTCTGCCCTTTCCGAAAATCTGTTTATAAACAGATTATTGATCTCAGTTTTACTTACGAAAAACACACACAATTTCTCTAAGTTTTGATCTGATTTCTTTGCCTAGATTCAGATCGTTTGATTGTCTTATCCCATACAAAGGTTTCGTGTAACCCAGGCATATAGGGTCGAAATACTTTGTTCGGAAAGTGAATATACACAATTCAATCATTATCCAGGATTATCAATAAACCCTAAATTTCCAACACATTATAGTTACTATCAATGCCAAAAAAATTATTCTCATGTAGATAATCAAAAGTAGCGTAAATTATTGCTCAAAATTCCTTCGTATTAACAACAGAAAAAAAGGCCTAAATTTCCGAGACAAAGGGAGTATAAAAAATAGATATTTTCATATGTGGACATTCATTTAAGGAATGAGGGAGTACAATTTTTATATAGTGGAGAAGCCATATAAATTGCGTGTTCTAACACACGATCGTTTTCAAGTAAAGAGGATAATTTAGCAATTCAAAAGGTAGTTTCTTAGTTTTTAGTGCTACCGACTTACTTGATACAATCTCTCTATTGCTATATCAAACCATAGTTGTGCATTAGAGGAACCATTTCATTTTCATTGAAAGCTAATGCATAAGAGGAGCTTTGATTTTAATTCTTCAGATATAGGGACTGTAGAATGTGATAAGCAAACCTAAACACGAAAAAGAAAAACATGGCCTAAGTTTTTAGATTGGATTCACTTCCAGGAGCATGGCAGGAAACAAGCCTTTAGAGATCGCCTTTTTCCAGCTTTCCTGTCTTCAGCATTTTGGACAAGTGTCAAGTCTAAAGGGGATTGATAATGGACAAACACTTTGGTCAAGATCCAGAATGAAAAGAAACTACAATTTCATGTGATAGTCTAAAGTTCTTGAAAAAAATAAAGCATGGATGATCCTTTAAAAAATATAAAATAAGTTGAAGATATACTTGTATGGAGTATTACTGTCCTAATTTTGAAGATTTTTTGGTCTGGTAATTTACTTTTGTATGATATGGTAATCACACATGGTAGAGAAAAGAGTCACACATGGTAGAGAAAAGAGTTGTTGTGAAAGACTCAGTTTTATTAATCACAAGAGTACCATATTTATACAAGAGGGTGGAGTACTTCCCAAGTATTCTAGATACATCAAATAAGGTAACTATATAATGGTAATCCTATTATGAAACTAAATAATATAACGTCTAAGAAAGTAAATAATACAAGCTCTAGGAAATATACAATTGTAATTCAAGAAGGATTATTGATATCCTTAATATGCCCGCGCAAGATGAATGATCTTTAGAGAAGTCCGATCTTGGAAATTAATGAGATGAATTGCGTTTGGTGGAGCGGGTGGAGATGGATGTGTTCTCGGACATGTATGTGGTTTCTGATGTGATGTGGTTGCTTGTGTAATTGCATCAAAGGTTAAGCAACTTGTTTGTCGGTGAGTGGAATTAAGACAGGGGTGGGGTTTGGTGTTGGTGTGGTAAAGGGAGAGGTGGTCGGTCGGCAATTGGGTTGTGTCGAATTTGGTGATCAACGGAAGATAGGGTGGTGCGGCAGCTAGGCTTTTGCCAATCAATTTTTTGTTAAAAAAAACAAGAAAGGAAGATAGTGTTTAGGTTTAGGTATTTGCCAAGAAGGTGAAAAGGGGGTTTCCGCATATTATTTGAATGTCCACATATTTTGTATTGAATGAATTCACTTGTCATCATTTAACATTCTTTGAATGCACATTCTTTGTAGGGTCTTGTGCCTGCAGTAGAAGAGGTACTTCCAAATGTGGAACACATATTCTGTGTTCTTCACATGTACAAAAACTACAAAAAGCAGTTCAAAGGTGAAGAAATGAAGAATTTATAATTTAATGGTGCAACCAGTTATAACCTAAGGAGATATGCACATGTAATGGAAGGAATGTATATCTGAGTTCATCTTAGATTTAAACATGTTTATTGTTGTTTTATTATTGTTTTGGTAACATGTTCATGGAATTTGCTAGATATCAAGAAAAAAATCAAAAGAATCCTTTGATTGCGTAACTGCTCATCCACCTGAACATTGGGCTATATCTCATTTTAGGACAGACAATAAATGTGAAATCCTTTATAACAACTTGTGTGAGTATTTGAATGGAAAGCTTGTTGGTGCTAGGGATAAGCCTCTGATTTCCCTACTTGAAGGAATGAAGAATTACTTGATGAAGAGGATAATGGAAGTTAGGAAAAAAATAAATAGATAAATGCAATGGACCATTGTTCCCTGAGATTTAAGAAGCCTTTGAAAAGATAAAGAATGGTGCATCTATGTTCATTTTCACTTGGAATAGAGATAGCAAGTATCAATTATTAGGACCTTATGATGAGGAGTGTTATTGTGACTTGAAGATGATGACTTGGAGTTGTAATAGATGGGACTTAACAGGAATACTTATGTAAGCATGCGTTGTCTGCGATTTTCATGCATGGAAGAAATGGAGGGACTGGGGTGCCAGAGGATTGGGTTCATGTAGCACACAAATTGGACACATGGAAGGCCATATACCATAAACCCGATAAATGGACCAAGTTTGTGGGACCATCAACAGGTATATTAGATGTTGTACCTCCTTATCATCATGTACACAAGCACAAGGAGTAGAACAAACCAAAATAAATTATCCAGGAAATGGAGTGTCATTCACTGCAGCTTATGTGGAAACAAAGGCCATAATAGTAAAACCTGCAAAGGTCAAGGTGGTGAGAGCAGACCAACAATACAAGAGGTAAGAAATCAGAATTGTCTAATTCTTTACAACTTTAGTTACATAGATGCTAACATGTTTCCTTCTTCAATATCACATAAGTAAGGGCATGGCAGACCAAAGAAAAATGCAGACATTCCAACCCCTTTATAAGGCACATCACAAGCTCATCAACCTATTGAAGCAGGCCAATTTACCCAAAGTCAAGCTAGTGAAAACACCACTGGTATGCATAACCAACAAACTGAAGAAAATGGTCAAATTGTAAGAGTTTTGAGGAGTGAAAAAATGGTATTTCCAACAAAAGGGAAGAAAACAAAGTAGAAGAAGAAGAGTGTCACTTTTTGAAGTCTTTGTCATGGCATGTAATTTTTTGCAAACAATATTTTATTTTATTAAGTTTGATGACTTGTATGATGTGAACTTGCACACAATGTTCTGTCATGCGGATGTAATTTTCTTTTGCAAACATATTTCTGTTTTGGAGTAACTGAATGAAAGCAATGTTCTCTTTTGTTCAGTTGGATGAATTGTTATTCTTCAATTGAATTAACTTTTCGCTCAAGCACAACCACTACACTGTTAAGTCAAATGAACATAAATGAAAGAAAGCAACGACACTGCTAAACAGAGGAAACTTTTTTTCTTTCATTCATATCAAACAAACATTACAAGGACACAGGAATCCAATCTTTTCTTGGAATTGATTAGACAAAAAAAGAAAAAAATTCTACCCCATTAAAATCCCCTTTTATGAATTGCATTATTAAAGTTTCAATTCTTCAACACCTCCATTGGTAGGCTCTTTTACATTATGGACAGAAAACAAAACAATTCCAATCGCAACCCAGGTGAGTAAAAGCAACCTACCAAGAACCCTCTCCCTCAATTTTTGACTTATATTCGCATAATCATTTTCTATAGTCTCTCATAGAAGCCCTGGTGTAATCTCAATGGGTCTGAGCACACATAGGAGGGTCAACCCGAAGAATGAACCCACAATTTCCCTCCTGTTAGGTAGATAATAAAAAATCAAACATAAAAAGATATCGATTCGATTAGGGTTATAAAACAAAGTGAGATAGATACAAATCACAATTTAGGGTTTACGCACTCACCATTACCATCTTACAAGCTCAAAATCTTCGTTTCTCCATGATGTTCGGAGTGAAACTTTTCTCCCACAATGATAGAAAAACTCCATGGACTATAAAAGACGTGAGATTTTTTTAGGGGATTTTGGATTCTAACTGGGTTGGATGTATATATATACAATTGAAGACATAAATGCAAGTAATTTTGCCTCGAATTTGTGGAAGAAAACTCGTCTTAGGGTTGACATCCTATTTATCCCTGAAAAATGATCACGTGCATAGTCACATAGGTATTTAAATGAGAAAATTGCATGGCGTTAGCCATAGGTACGTCGGATGCAACAAAAATTTAGTTTCAACTACTTTAATTAAAATAATATTTTTTTATATTTTTTTAAAATAATACTTTCAATAATATAGTTAATTATTTTAAACATGATAAATAATTTTGCATTATATTTAACAATTGTTTAAAGCTCTAACAATGGGTACTAAAATTTGGTGTGGTACTAAGTTAGATAGCAAATCTTGCTTAGTACCACAATAAACTTTGATACCCATTACTTTTTCTATCGGAGATACTAGTTTTTCAACATAAATATCAAAATTTGCAATTGACTCTTACCATGTGAGTTTCCTTTAAGAGTCTGATGAGAATTGAGTTGGGATGGGTAGAGAGGAGTATGCGCTTCTCTTGTAAGATGAATGATTTCGGGCCGCTGGTCGCTTCATGGATATTTAGGTCTCGTCTGGTTGAGCGGTGCGTCTAAAATAGAGTGAAAAAAAGCCAGCTTTTTGCTTATTGAAAATCTTGGTCCATTTTAGCCGCTCAAAATAGTATCGTAAAAAAATTCCGTTTTTAAATTTGTGTACCAAACGAGCCCTTAAATATGTGATTGGGAAAGATGACAAATTGGTCACTTACTTATCTCAGGTGACAAATTCATAAAAAGAAAACTAATGGAAGTTAGCACATAACTTCATATCACTAGTTTTCATTAGATTTTTGACTAAGAAAGTGGACAGAGCGATCACATTTGAGTTAAACTTTACCGATATAATAAAAAGTATAATAATTGAGTGATGACATTTGAAATCAGTCTATATAGTTTGGTGATCAAATTATACTTTTGCCTTAAATAATACTTTCTCCGTCCCAAAATGATTTTCATACATTTTTTTCGTTGTTATTACGAATGAACTTTGAGCAATAATTTTAGGTTGATATAATTATCGTAATGAAATTTAAAACTTCGTGGACATCATAAAATAATAATAATTATCGTAATGAAATTTAAAACTTCGTGGTCATCTATAAGGATCCCCCCCCCTCGGGGCGAAACGCGGGTTCGTTTCGAGGAAGAAAAGCCAAACACGTGTAACTTCACAAACTTAACGGAGTCTCCACATTTGTTAACTTTTAACCCAACAAATATAAATGGTTAGAGATTTATGAGTTCGGAGGCCAGGTTACGGCTTGGGAAGAGTTTCACGTCACCCAAGCCGCCTCGGACAAAGCCAAGTCTCCCTTGTGTTTGTTAACGAAAAGTGCATATGTGTGTGTGTGTGTTTAGAAAACGGGAGAAACTGACTTTAACAGAAAACAGTTAGGATTTTAACAGAAAGGGGTTCTTTTGTAAACATTCTGGATTAAAAGGGGGACTGGACTGAAACATGCCCCTGGACAAAGTAGCCGTACGGCTAGAGGGGGTCTTCCTGGGAATTTTAACAGATTCCCAGGAATCAGTCCAGTTCCATACAGAAACAGAGCATTCTGTCTGAAACTAGACTATTTGATCATTTCCAGCCATTCTTTTGTAACAAAACACAAATTAAATCATCCCTATGTCATTAATCACTAGATTAGACACCAAAATAAGAATTTTGGATGTGATTAAGACAATCATTGGGGAATTATTGAGAAAAGGTGATGAAAGGGGCCTTTGAGCCAAGATGGCCATTTTGATGAGTAAAGATTCAAACTTTACTATCAAAATGGGATCTTTATACAAGATTAAGCCTTTAGGGACAACAAGATGACATAAAGATTGAATCTTTATGACCCAAATATGGGATTTTAGGCTAAATCAAGGTTGGGATGATAAAGATTGGAACTTTATCACCCAACATGATCATCATGGCCAAATACAACATAAAGATACATGCTTTCACCATAAAAATGGATCATCAAGCTATTTAAAGACAAGAAATTAACAAATCATGATCTTCTTTAGGTTTTATCCCTTTTCACATACTTGGATGTGAGGGAACCTTGAATCATTTCATGATTTGGTTCCAAGATACATAACAAGAGTATAAGGTGCTTGGAAGGACAAGACTTGCAATATAAAAGTGCTTGACAAGGGCAAGACTTGCAATACAAAAGTGCTTGGCAAGGGCAAGGCTTAAAATGCAAGTAAATAAACAACATAAACAAGAACAAAAGAGTTTAAGATGGAGAGAAGATGGGGAGAATGAAGCTTCACCTATGGTGGTTATGGCCTATCTTCCTCTCTTTTCACTCAAGTGTTTGGTGGTGTTTCACTCAGACTGAATTTCTGCAGAGTTTCACCTACAAAACTATATTTCTCCCCCCCCCCTGAAATTATCAGCAAGGGTCTCAATTTATAGGGACTGAAGGTACCTAAACCAGCCGTACGGCTAGGCCCTTCCCGTGTCCAAACCATCCGTACGGCTCAGCCTGGCGAGCTTCTGGATTTTTCCAAGTTTAATTCCAGAGCAGTCCTGGAATTTTTAGTTTATCCTAGTGAGGTCCCAGCCCATCAGTTTATCCCTGAATGGTTCTAAGAGTTCCTCTAAGGTTGGTCGATTTCAGATTGGGGTACTTATAGAGCCCCTCAGCAACGTCGCTTTGGAAAAGCGGGGTTGTCGATAAAAATAAGCATCCCAATCTGATGGGAGGACGGCTTGACCGGTTTTGGTTTGCATGGCTGGACCTAAAGGTATAGGATTCCTACGTATCCCGTTTGTGGGGAATCAAGCCTAACGTAGTTCAGAAAAGGAGAGAAGTTTTAAGGCTATCCAAACCTAAGGGCTAGGCGGATGTCAGTCATCATTTCCTAGGGGGACGAGCATGGCTCTTGGTGAGTTCAGAGGCGGGATATGGTCAACTTGGATCTATGAAGAGGGTTGACTTACACAAGGAAGCGTGACTCTCAGGGTCAGAGGCGGGACATGGTCAACTTGGCTCTATGAAGAGGGTTGACTTACACAAAGAAGCGTGACTCTCGGGGTCAGAGGCGGGACAGGGTCAACTTGGCTCTATGGAGAGGGTTGACTTACACAAGGAATGGGCATGACCCTCGGGGTCAGAAGCGGGACATGGTCAACTTGGCTCTATGTAGAGGGTTGACTTACACAAGGAATGGGCATGACCCTCGGGGTCAGAGGTGGGACATGGTCAACTTGGCTCTATGGAGAGGGTTGATTTACACAAGGGAGCGTGACTCTCGGGGTCAGAGGCGGGACATGGTCAACTTGTCTCTATGGAGAGGGTTGACTTACATAAGGAATGGGCATGACCCTTGGGGTCAGAGGTGGGACATGGTCAACTTGGCTCTATGGAGAGGGTTGACTTACACAAGGAAGCGTGACTCTCGGGTTCAGAGGCGGGACATGGTCAACTTGGCTCTATGGAGAGGGTTGACTTACACAAGAATGGTCTTACGTCATTTTGGACTGCCGGGACAAAGGCTTCAACCTATAATGACTATTATGAGTCAAGGCTTGGTCAACTCCATCTTTGGGGAGTTTGACGGGAAAACTGGTCTTACGTCCGACTAAGGACTACCGGGACGAGGTTTTCTAAACCTAAGAGTTCGCTGGGCTTAAGTCAAGGACGGCCTAAGACTCGCCAGGGGACGGGATCTTGCTCATGCTAGGCAAAGACGGGCTTACAAATGGCCGGGTATTCTTAGGTAAAACGGGCTTACAAACGGTCGGGAGAAGAGTCAAAGGGCTTACGTCGCATGGGGACCGCCCAGGGTATGCTCGCACCAGGCAAACTCTCACAATTTTTTTACTGGGTTTACGTCAAGGACTGCCTAAGATTATGCTCATTCTAGGCAAAAGACGGGCTTACAAACTGCTGGGAGATGTGATTTCCTCACCGGGCTTAAGTGTATTCTCACATCAAGCAATTTTCACAACTTTTACTGGGCTTACGTCAAAGACTGCCGAGAGATAATCCTCACAAATTTTTCTGGGCTTACATCAAGGACTGCCGAGAGATAATCCTCACAAATTTTACTGGGCTTACGTCAAGGACTGCTGAGAGATAATCCTCATAAATTTTACTGGGCTTACGTCAAGGACTGCCGAGAGATAATCCTCAGAAATTTTACTGGGCTTACGTCAAGGACTGCCGTATACAAGGAACTTACAAATTTTACTAGGCTTATGTCAAGGATGGCCATAGTGTCTCACCTAGGGAGATTTTGGACATTTTCCAAGGGGAGGGGGCCTAAGTTCTTCTCGGGGAAGGAACCAAGGGCCAGAGTGTAACTTTTGGGCTGAGGTTTTTCCTCGCCCAAACCATCTGTACGGATTTAGGGGTTGTCCCTTATTTTTCAAAACACATCATCCATATAGATGGTCTGCTCACTTTTCCAAAACGCAGTCGAAAAAACAGAGAGAAAAGGGACGAAATTGAGAGGGAAAACTCCATCAACCTTCAAATTTTTCTTCTAGATCGCTCAAGGATTGCTTATGGAGGGACGGGCGCGCTCGGGCTACCCTAGAGGGGCGGAGAAGAAGCTCGACATGGCTCGGAATTTCCGCGGCTACTCCGTTGATCTCCGGGATACGGGAGCGGGTTTCGGGTACCCATGAAATTGCTCCGGATCCATTTGCCCATCTGACCTTGGAGCGGCCCGAACCGTCTTCTGTTGATCGTCCAGGTACCTCATCCCAGTTTTCTTGAAGTTCTTTTCAGCCGCCTGCTGGTGAGGACATGAGCTTGGCAGAGTCTCTTTTCCATTTTGACCCCAGTGCTTATTCCTTTCGGGGGCCGGGCATTTCTGATTTGCCACCACCTGACTCGAATCCCGACTCCGAGTAGCTGTACCTGTTTGGACAATTTTCTTTTGTTTTGTCTTATTTTTGCAAAACAATATGTATGAAAACCTGTCATTCTGCTAATGTTTAAATCTCTTGTATTTGCAAATTCATTTTATGTATAGCTCGGGCCTTATGAGGGCTTTTTGATGTTGTGACTTATTGAGGCAATCTCCAAAATGTGTTTAGACTCGATTATGTACAACTGGGATATGCTTTGACAGGTTTTTTGAACAAGTGAAAGTAAGTTTCACTTGTGGGTAGTTTGCTGGTATGGACTGCTGGTATGAATTTTTACTGGGAACAAACCAGGGAGTTGACTCTTTTGACCAAAGTTTTTTAAGGACCTCTGGGGAATTTTGAAGAGTTGGGGGATTGACTCCGGGATTTGACTCGGACTAGACTTACCAAAACATGACCTTTCCGCTAATCTTTTCGAAGCGCCGTTATCGCTTGCTAGCCCCGGTTCCTTTCCTTTGATTGAGAACCATCCTTTAGACCTCGGTTATCCCTTGGGAGTGAACCTTCCTTGGCACCTTGCCCTCCGTTCGGAGCACGCCCTGTCCATTATTTGGAGTGCAACTTGTCTCTTGCAGGAGTCATCATTTCTGGGATTTCATCCCTTCCAACCCTCTTTCCAATATCTTTTGTTCCTTCTGCCTCTAGGAGTGGCCTAATTGACTCAAGACACAGAAGGGAGCAAATTATTCTTGCTCCCAACGAGATTGACATAGGCATTTGTGGGAGTGAGTCCCTTTTGTGAGGAAGGAAGCCTACGGACAGAAATTCGGTGTTTGGCTCTTTCCTAAGATGTAGAAAAGAAGATTTGTCGAGACATTCAGAATTTGCTTTAATCAATATTATCAAAATGATTGCTTGAATGGACCACGTTTATTATTAAGTCAAGATTATGGCAAGCAATTAGCCTTAACATGTATAAATGTTGCGATCAATTGAGATTAAGATTAGATCAATGGCAAGATCGGAAGGAGAATGTGTTTAGGGGAGTTGGTCATTGATAAGACCAGGCTAGGCAAAAATCGGTCATTGATGAGACCGTGGGGGAGACTTGGTCACTTTGAGAAGACCAAGGTTTGGTGATTTTGTTTCATGTTGTGACCGGACCCGAAGGTTGCCTACGTTCCCCTCAGTTTTGAGGAGCTCAGGTCGTCGTAGTTCGGCCATGGATCGCCTTTTGTGTCACTTTAAAGTATGTTGTTCCCCCTTTCGATGTGGACCGCTTTGCTTCGTGGTGAACTCCTTTTGGGATAAATGGGCCTCTTTTGAGGTGGGGCTCCTCTTGGTTGTCTTTTGAGATAGATTCATTTTTTTTTTTTTTTACATTCATTTCCTTTCCCTCTTTTCATCATTGGGGAGCTGGGAAATGCTTTGCTTGGTCACGCACGTGCGATGATGATTGAATTCCGATGGTTGAGCAACAACATCCTTTATTTTTTCATGTCTTGGGACGCCTTTTGACCTGCGTCGAGGGTTTGCATGGAAAAGTGTATGGATTGTGTATCGGGGAAGGTGTATCGGGGAAAGCTTTCCATTAATGGTCTCTTTATGCCAATTGATCACAGCATTCATTCATATCAAGATTAATTGCTTGCGTTGAGCATTTTTATTTGTGTCGAGTCCATTCGTCCTTAATGAGTCGTTATTGACTAGCATATTTTAGAAGTCAATTCATCATTTTGGGAGCGTAGTAATCATTTGATAATATCAACTAAGGCAATTTCAAGAATCAATGTAACATGCAAACAATGTCTCAAGTCTAGAGAGAATAGAAGGAAAATGACTCTTTCATTGCACGGGGATTTAAACCCCTCTTTTCTTTTTTTTTACAGACCCAAAAGACCCTACTGTTAATGGACTCCAATTACATATCATTTTAACGTCTTTTCACATAACCTTGCCTCGTAAGGCTTAGGGAAAGCAAAAAAAACATGTCCAAAATGGACTTTTGAGAAGACCTTAGATCCTACCTAACTAGACCACTCCTAGTTTCTTCTTTCCTCCTCTCTTTCTGGCAATCTCATCCTCGGCTTCCGTGCTTCTGCTCGGGTTTACACCCATTGATTTCCCCTTTTCGTGATGACTCTCTCATCGATGAGCTCCTGAATTTTGTTCCTCAAGGCTGGGCAGGTTTCTATGGAATGACCCAAGGCTTGGTGGTATTTGCAGTGCTTTCTCGGGTCACTGCGTTGGGAGGGAGGTTCGTTCCAAATCACATTGCGGCTAAACAACTCAATTTTTCCAATCTCTAGCAGCCGGCTCAGCATCTGATCCCGGGGCATCCCTAGGTCATGGAACCAGCGGTAATAGGATCCTTTTCCTTTGGGGAGCACTCCTCCTACTGTTGGCAGTGGTGCCTTAGGCACGTTTAATAAACGTTGTAATTGTTATCATTTATTTCACATCAATAAAGAGATGTTTTGATTATTATTGTTGTTCATGTTTACTTATAATAATCTCCGTCCCTAGTACTTGTTAAGCACTAGTATAAAGTCTAAATGATCATGGGATGATCATGTTAGATTTATGGGTACTTGTTTGAAACAAGGTACTGGACATGACCCGCTGTATGAGATTTATGTCATGGTCTATGTCGAACATATATCTCATATTAGTTATGTCATTCGAATCCTTAGACATGAAGTTATTATAGTCTTCCACTTGATGAACATTATGTTTGACATATTCAAATGCTACCTTTAACAGGGTAGTTATAAAGGGTATGATTGGTATAATCGGATTCAAGTAGGGAAGAGTAATAAGCTAAATGGATTTGTCCTCTTCGGAGAGATGTCAAGCTTGGGCCTCTCGTAGGAATGATGTTGATGAAATGTTCGGCCGGACTCAAGTGAATTGATTGGATCAATGTCATTTGGATTATCAACATATTCGGAATCGAGAAAGTATTGAACAAAGACAAGTTGACTTGTTGACCATGACTTGTGTTCAATGACATCGTGGACAAAGGGATTGTGACATGTTCTAAAAGGAATGCGAACTTGTATCTAGTTATATTATTTGGGTAGGTATGACGGTTTGCTAGAACCTAATCATATATTATGGTTTCATGTTTGAACCTATTGCCAACTTATTATAATCCTAGAGGGTCACACACAATAGAATGAATCTTTAAAAGGACTATATTGGAATTTTGGAAATTCTGGAAATCTGGGGAAGTGGGCGACCGCACAGTATGGACTGGACGGCCGTACACTTAGCTCAGTTTTGTACCAGTTTGTTTCAGATAGTTATGCGACCGCACAGTGCTGTCGGGAGGCAGATTCCTAATTTGATTAGGAAACGAATTTTGGACGGATTTTGACACAAGTTTCCTATTTGGAATAGGTCCTACTTGTGTATAAAAGACCAAATTCGGCCAGCACTCTTACCCAATGATTTTGTGAGTCTCCAAAGAGTTTGAGAGAGTTTATTTTGTTCCAAGACATCCTTTGATTGAAGAACAAAATAATACACAATTAAAATTCCATATTGTCATTATCAATTGTGAAAGTGTGTTTTATAATTGTTGGTCTAGCAACCAAGATCAAGAAGCTCCTTGATATTCGTTCGTGGTGTGGATACCGCTAGAGGGTGAAAGCTCATCATCTTCAAAGTTCATGTTCTTACTTTCTTCGTGATCAAAGCTTCAAATCTCCACCAAGATCAAAGCTAGAATTCAAAGTCATCAAGGGTTAGTTTTTCCTCTATTCATGTTGTTGTATTTGACTTAATCATATGAATGGATCTATGGGCTTTGGGTTTCATAAATTTTAAATGCTAAATTCGCTGCGCATGTTACTCCGAAACCCAAAAGTGGTATCAGAGCCCCGGTTCATGTTGATTATTTCAATACCTAGATCATGTTTATGTGTATATAAATTGTTTATGTGCCTTGCATGATGTGAATATTGGAATAAATGATGTCTATGTGTTATGTGATTTTATGTGGTTTATTGTTTTGCAACTTTAATTGCACGATTCAATCGCAATAAATAAATTATGGTGGATTCAGAATTGTTGATTATTAATTTTTGATTAGATCAAAGTTTTAATAATCAGGGAAAAATTATTTTGAGACAAAATTTTCGAACTTTAAAAATTCTGCACATTCTGATCAACCGGGCGACCGCACAGAATCACCTGGGCGACCGCACAGTTTTGGGCGACCGCACAGGCCTTCTTGGGCGGCCGCACAAAAGGGTCAGAAGGTCTGATTTTGGCCGAAAAACAGAATCTAAAATTTTTCAAAAATTCAACAAAACCAGTAACAGAACCAGTCCAGACTTGCTGATCTGGAATGAGTTTTTTGGGTAGTTGGTTTGTGTGTGGATTTTGGGGTTTGATTTTCCTATTTGTTTTAGTCTTGTGACTCTAAGATTGGCTCAAGGTTTGGATTGCTAATCTGCGATCATCGAGATTGTGTTTCCCAAACTTGATCGCAATCAAAGTTTAAAAGATAAAACGAAGTTAGAATTATGAAGAGTTCATAATTGCTAAAATTGAGAAACAAAGTTCTTGATTCAAAGATTGTAGATCCATGTGGAATTGTGGATGCAATTGGCCTACGTTCATCGAGACCATCTATTGCTTAGTTTCGGCCACATGGACTACTTTCTTGGTTTCTTGAATTAGTGCGGGATTGTGGTTGCCTAATGGCTTAGTTCGACCGCACTTCTTGTTGTCTTGATTTGGAGATAATAACCAAAGTTGAAATAGTCTCATCCTCATAATTATAGAGAAACTAATGACACATAAATATCATGCTTAAATTAATGGGGATTAATTTAGTGGCTAAACTTGATGTGTAACATGTTTATATTATGTGCTCATAAATGTGTTATATGATATATGTGATGAACCTTCAAAGAAAGTTTTAAGTCCTCAGTGAGGCTGACTACAAAAGAGATCACTCACCTCTTGAAGGAGCTTTTGCAAGAGAGCTAAGAGAAAGAGCTGAGATGAGGAAGGCAGGCATTGACCCAATGATGGTTGAGGTCTCTCCTCCTTCACTTAAAAGAAAGTTGGACTTTGATTCACCTGAGCATACTCCCTCTTCATCTCCTGATTTACCTTATGCTCCAACTCCGGTTTTGCCATCTACTTCTGTGTCGGTTCAACCACTGCCTCTTCCTTCAGTTCAACCGCTGGCTATTACTCAAGCTCAACCTCTCTCTCAGCCGCCAGTTCAGCTATCTCCACAGACATCGGTTTCATTCATTAAACCGAAGACAAAGAAACGAAAGAATGCTGCTGACTTAGCAAAATATTTGAAGCGGTTCAAAACTGAAACCTCTAGGGAAAGAAGGGCTGGAGCCCATGCTCGTGCCGCCGCCAAAGCCGAAGCTAGATTCTTGAAGGCTGGCCGCCCTAACCCTTTTGCTATCTTTCCCAAGGATGAGATGGAAGCCGCAGTTGAACACTTAATTCTTTCAGTTGCAGACAAAGTGATGGGTGAGATTGCCGATCAGGTACTCATGGATCCCACTCTTGCTAGTCAATTCTTTCTACAATTAACTGCTAGAGCCTATCCTCCTATGTTGAATTGGAGATTTGTGCCTTCACCTTCCATTCTTTTAAATGATGATTATTTGAGATTTCCTCTTCTTCCTTCTTCACCTCCTCAAACTGCAATTATCCCTATTCATTCTTTTCCCCTCTTTGATCCCATTGAGCTTGAAACCGCCCTTAGGATCTCTATGGGTGAAACCTTAGAAGAGGCACACATTCTGTTGAAAGGTAAAGCCAAGATGCCTTCTTCCTCCCATCAATCTGATGATGCCATCCAAATTTCTGATGATGATAATTCCAGTGATGAGCACATCCCTCCCTATACTCCTTCTGATGAACCGCCCTCTTCAATTCCTTCCTATCCAATTCTACCTCTTCATGCTTCAACCGCCGATTTGATAGATGCGGTTAGAAATATTCAATTTCATCAACAAACCGCCACTTCTCGGTTTGACACTCATCTCCTCACCATTCAATCTGATCTTGATGCCATTAAGGGGGAGAGAGTAAATGAGAGATTTGAAGATAGGTCAAGCCAACAACAGCTAGATGAGAGACTGAACTTAATCTTGGAAAATCAACTGGCCCTTCAAGATCTTGTCAGAACCAACAATGATCTTTGCAACTTAAAGTTTCAAGCCGTTGATGCTTCACTTCAATCTGTTGTTGAGAAACTGGATATTCTGGCCCAGCATGCGCTTGATTCTTCTGAGCTTATACTTCATAGAACCGGGAAACTTGTCAAACAAACCGCTGCAATTGAATTGAAGATTGATGAACCGACTGAAGTTCGGCTTCGTGCAGCTGACTTTGTTTTTGAAACCACCCGTGGATCCGGTTCTAGAAATGTTGATCAAACCGCTCCCGCTGTTAATGTTCAAATTGCACAAGAACAAGCTGCTCAAGATGCTCAAACCGTTCAGAACCAAACCGCAGATGATGCTGCTGCTGCAAGGGGTTCTGTTGCAGATGAAGTAGACTAGACCTCTTTTCTTAGTCTTTCTTTTGGTATCTCTGTAATTCATACATTGTAAGTTACTATCCTTTATGATTGAATTATAATGAGAATGACTGCATAGCATTCTGTTTCCAAAACTTTGTTATTCAAACTGCTTGTTTGTGAAACAATGCTTGTATTTCTTAAAACCTCATGCACTACATTCATCATGAAAATACTTTTAAGTGCATTGTGTTTTAAACATTCAGTTTAAACATGCATTTCTGATCCTCAAAATCATATCATTCTTTATGCATCTGAATGTATTTCTTTTCTATCTCTTATTCATTTCCTTTATTTTTGATAGATTAGAAATCTATGATCTAGCATAGTGTGTGCATTGACTTGGACATGCAATTTCATGAATTTATTTCTGACATGTTCTTACCAAGTACAATGTTTTGCTATTATCATAGTGTGGTAATGGCATCAATCAAATAGGGGGAGATTGTTAGGATTCATTGTTAGTGCACCCACCTTAATTTGATTGATCCATTCCACGTGTCTTTTTATGGACTTTAGGACCGCATGTAATGAAGTTCTACTTCAATTTTAGATAAGTCCATTTCTAGATTTTTTGTTTTCTAGGCTGAGTATTGTTCGGGTTGTATCATTAGCGGTTTAGTGCTTCAAGCCGTCATTTTAAGAATGCCAGCATGGAGCTCTTCAATTCTCATCAAACCGCAGTTTGCATGTTTGATGAAACCGCACATCAAGACCATTCTTCAAACCGCCCTATGCTTGGTGAAACCGCAGAGCAGTTATTGAAGAATTAAAGAGATGTCATTTATTCCTTAAACAAACATTCCCTTATTGACAGTATAAGGATGTTGTTATGTCATGTCAAAATAACTCTAAGTTAACTTGGAGTTTCTGCAAGGAATGTCGGTTTGTCCATCAGTTTAAATTGTTTACCGTTAGTCCTTTCTGCAACAAAGGACAATTGTCAGGTAGTGGTTGCAACAACTACCTAGGACTACAAGACAAAACCAAGGACGAAAAATGACAGCTCAACCAATGGGATTTCGACAGCACTGTACCCTTCAGATTTGATTCAAATCTTTACCCAACGGTCACAAGGGTGCTCTGCCTATAAATAGCCTTCATTATTCAACAATGAAGGTTGCTGAGCTTCAAGAGATTCATTCCCAAGTATTCAAGTTTGCTTTGAAGAGTTAAACCCAGATATTCATATCTTCAACCATCTCCATTGCAAAACCAGTTCTTCATCAAAGCTTCAAGCCTAACAACCATTCATACTTAGCCTTTACACAGAAAGAATTCTATTTGCTCCACCATCATTTAGATACTTAGAGGATTTGATTTCTTTTCACACACACACCCGATTTATATGATCATATAGATTATATACTTCGAAAACACCGGTTGTTATTATAGCTTAGGTTAGACTCATTGTTTAGAGTTTAGATTTATCTTGTAAAACCTCCTCTAAATTAATACAAGTCTTATAGCTATTAGAAAATCCTAGACTAACCATCTAGGTAGAGGACGTAGTTCATTTAAGAACGAACCTCTTCAATTTGTGTGTTTGATCTTATTTTCTGTCTTGATATTTATCTTTCTTGTTTGTGGTCTTGAACTTGTTTCCATATACGAAATGACTTGAAAGATGAATTGTGTTTTCCTTTAAACTTTAAGTTTAACTATTCGTTGCATCATAGTGTTTTCTCAACCGAGTCAAACTTCCCAACTCTTTAACTAACCTATTTGGCCAAACCGCAAACTCCGCTGTGCATTTTATCAGTTCGGTTCTTGTGCCTTGAACCGCAGTTGGCCAAACTGATAAGTACTCGGTTGATTTTAAGGGTATTTCGAAAAAGTTTCGGACCGCTATTCACCCCCCCCCTCTAGCGGTTCTATACCCTTGTTGCCCTCTGGGATCAACAAGTGGTATCAGAGCATATCCACCAAACTTGTTTTTACAAGCTTAACCGCTTGGGTGCTGATCCAATGGCAAACACAAAAACACCATATGATGCAAACATCCAATTCGAATCACTTACCGATTCTGGATGAAGATAGTTTTATTTTTTGGAAAGATAGGATGATGAAACACATGATTTCATGTGATCGTAGACTGTGGACCGCGGTTACTGATGGACCATATGTCCCTATGAAAGCTAATCCACGTGCAGGAACCGCAGGAGAAGAAGCTGAAGTTAAGAAATTAGAAAGTGAATGGACTGATGCAGACCGCATCAATGTGGATTTTGATGGAAGAGCTATGTCCATGCTAGTGTCAGCTATTGACCTGAGGACTCATTCTAAGTGCTTCACTGCAAAACCGCAAAGGCTACCTGGGATGCTATAGTTGATTTTCTGGAAGGAGATTCAGATACCAAGAAGAACCGCCTCTATCAACAGAGAAGACTCTTTGACTATTTTGTAAAAGATCCTAAGGAATCTCTTAGACAATGCTATGAGAGGTTTATTGATATTGTTAACGTTTGTTTTTCTCTTGGACATGTCTATTCTAATACAGATTTGAACATGAGATTCATGCAAGCACTTGGTAGCAAATGGCTGATCAAAATACTAAACATTGAAGACAACAAGGACTTGGAAGCTCTTGATCTTCGACACTTGTATGCCATGCTGAAGGTTTTTGAATTTAAGCTTGAAGAGGTCCATGAAACCGAAAGCAGATTTAAGACCCTCTCTCTAGCTGCATTCAACAATACCTCATCTCCTGTCTACAATCCAGACCATCATCAAACCGCTCCTCACCTCCACTTGCAAACCGCTCCTCCTGACAAAATGTTCCTAGATATAATCCTCAAACCGCACCTTCTGAATATTACCAGCAGTCTCAACAATCCTATCCTCAATCACATCAACCATATCCTCAATCTTATCAATCTTATCAGCAGTCTCATCAATCCTACACTCCTCCTCAAAGTTCTTATGCTCAGAGTGTAGGATCACAATCCTCAAGTTCTACTCAAGTTGATTTTGATGAAATGGATGATGAAGAATTTGCTTTGTATGTGAAGAGATACACCAAGTTCAGGAAAAATAATAGATCTCAATTTCCATCCAAAGGCCCAGCAAAGTTTGTCCCTCCAACCAGATTCAACAAACTGCAGATCCCAAGACAAGGGAAGACTTGGTTTTATAACTGCAGACAACCAGGTCACTTTGCGTCAAGTTGTCCTAAACCGCGCTATGAAGCCGCGCCAGCAAAGAAACCATTCAACAAGAAGTTCGTGAAAAGAAGAGGAATGGTAGCTGACCAAGGAGATCAACCGCTGACATGGATGGGTTCAGACTCAGATGAAAGTGATGATGAAGAAACTGCTAATCTCTGTCTCATGGGATTTGAAGAAAGAATTGAAATTGACGAAAGCCTTCCACTGCCAAAACAACAAATGAAGTCAGTTTCACCTAAGACTCCTGAGGCTAGATCAAGCAGAGCTCCTACAATACCAACTACACTCCCTAGGTTCAAGCAGACCAAAGTCATGATGATCAGGTACTAGAACGTGCAAACATTATATGTCAACAACACACTGTACTTAAAAAGGCATATAAACTAATGGCTGCGGAACTTGAAGAATCCCAACGTGTATGTAAATCCCACAAGGAGGAAATTGAAAATCTCAAAGCTCCAAATTGCTGGGGTATCTACTATTGTGGATGAAAACCGCTATCTGAAGGACAGAACCGAGGTACTTCTCACCCAAATCCATGATCTTACCGTACAAAGGGATGACCTCCAAAAAGTGACCGATGTATGGACAAGTCTGGTGTCACTGTGGAACAAATCCTAAATTCACAAATTCCTACTTCGGATAAAAGTGGATTGGGGTTTAAAACCGATGATGGATGTAAGTGTCCTTGTCTCTGTGCCGAAGGTGGTGTGAAACCTACTGAACAAACCAAAGAAATTCCTAAGGTTAATCATGCTGGTAAAAAGGGCTCAAAACAAGAAATTAAAAGGCAAAATTATTTCTTTGAGTACCCTAAAAACCAGACTGGGAGAGATTCAAAGTGGAAAGAGAAATCCATAGCGGCTGAGGCAACCAAGGAAGTATTGAGTGATGAAACCGCTCCTAGTCGGTTTAAGGAAATTCCTATCATTTTCCCTAAAGCCGCACCTAAGAGGAAGGTTGAGCTCAAGAAGGTAATCTTTGTTAAAGCCAAAACCGCTGACCCAGTAAAACATGAGAAACCGAAGGTCAGTAAAGGGTTTGTAAAACCGCAACCAAAACCTGGATTTATTCATTGTGCTATTTGTGCTGATTTTGGTCATAGTGCTGGTCATTGTCTTTTAAGATTCACACCCAATGCCAAGGGACGTAAAAATCCTAAGGTCAAACAAGTGTGGGTCTCAAAAAGCTGCTAACCCTAGGACCCAAGGAATAAGGGGGACCAAAACCTTTCATGTTTATTTTTCAGATTTCATGTTTTATGGCTGGAACCGCGAAGAAGAAGAAGGATCTCTGGTATTTGGATAGTGGATGCTCACGACACATGACTGGAGATTCCGAACTACTCTGCAGTTTCATCCAAATGAAAGGTCCCCCAGTAGTGTTTGGTAACAACAAGAAAGGAGAAACAGTAGGATATGGAGCAATCAAACGAGGAAAGGTGACTATTGAAAATGTGTCATTAGTAGAAGGACTCAAGCACAACCTTCTCTCCATATCTCAGTTTTGTGACAAAGGAATGAACTGCATCTTCACATCAACTAACTGTTATATCAAAGATGCTTCCTCTGAAGTCACTCTACTGACTGGCAACAGAACAGGTGATGTTTATATGATAGATTTGAGTAATATTGTTTCTATTGCTGACCTCTGTTTTGTAGCCAAAAACATAAGTGAAAGCAGCTGGTTATGGCATAAGCGGCTCAGCCACTTGAACTTCAAGTATCTAGCAAAACTGCACAGGGATGGTCTAGTAAAAGGACTACCCAAAGTGGCCTGACCATCATGATGAAAAGTGCAAAAGCATGCCAGCTTGGAAAGCAGCCCAAACAGTCATTTCCTAGTAAAACCGCACCTTCAACGAACCGCTGTTTGCAATTGCTGCACATGGATTTATTTGGACCTGTCCCAAACCGCCAGTATTGGAGGAAACCGCTATACACTTGTGGGTGGTGATGATTATTCAAGATATACATGGGTGGAAATGATGGCCTCTAAAAGATGATACTTATGGCATCGTAACCGCTCTCTTTAGACAGCTCCAAACTCAAAAATTGGATGACATTGTTGCCGTGCGTTCAGATAAATGGAACCGAATTTACAAACAATGGTGTTGCTCAATATTGTGATGATCATGGAATGATCATAACTTCTCTGCCGCTGGGGTTCCACAACAGAATGGAGTTGTAGAAAGAAGAACAGGACTTTGATTGAAGCCGGGAAG